>JAQHUG010000061.1:542831-553812 GCA_028555095.1 Dicrostonyx torquatus | reverse complement strand
TCTGGCAACTTTATGTACAGCCTCATAAAATAGCTTGAAAAAATTTCTCTCGTTATGCAATTTTCTATTAAAGAGAAAAATGCCTAATAGCAACTAAGCTAGTTTCCCCAGGGAAATAATAGCCTTTTGGTTGGAAAACAAAACCAAGCAACTAACCCTTCACAAGCCTTTTCTCCTTATCATAATATAATTGTTGCTGACTCCCTTATATTTTATCTAGATTTCATTTTATGATAAAGGTAGGAAAATACTGAATGTTTGTAAGTAAAAGTCCCATAGTATCTTGTATAATATTACTTATGTGGCAGGAAAAAAAGGAATGGGACTTACAAGAGGGAATTTACTGTTTTTATGTATCTTGAAAGCTTTCTCCCTAGAGGAAATGAATGGGAGTTTGTTGTGTTCCTTAAATCTCTGCACTCAGGGGGTTGAGACAGGAGGATTGTAAGATCAAGGCCAACAGAGAATATATAGTCAGAGTCTGTCTCAATTTTTCTTAAAGAAAAATAAATAATTAAAAATCAGCCGGGAAATAATCATACTAAAAGATCTTTGAACTACTTAGGAAGACAGCCAGATGAACCTGTTTGTACAGATTGCTAATGTTCCCTGCTGGATCAGTCAGAGATGCTGCAGAACTTTTCTTTCTTCTTTCCCTAGGAAATAAAACAATACGTGCAGATAAGTAGGAATAACATGGATAATGATTCTCTTAAATAAACCCAGGCTACTGTCTGTGCTTATGTTGGTTAGTTGTTATGCATATCGTCATCGTTCCACTTGATCAGGTTAGTTTTCATAAGGAGTATTAGAACACACACACATAAAGCAATTATTCCACAGTGACTACAGAATAAAAGGCTGCTTTCCAGGTAGAGATTTAGTTAAGTTTCACGCAGAATTGAAAACTGGAAACATATACGGTTAGAGTGCCTTATAACTAGACAAGAATATACAACAGCTGCATTTTACCCCTGAAATGGTTGAGTTGGACTCCTCTCACTGCTGGAGTCTTGCAGTGCAAATTGAACAGGTTGTGGAAGTACGACATTGTGAATAATTCCTGAAGTAGTAATAGGATGGGATTTGACTTTCTATCATAACTGAAGTTAAAATTAAATTCTTCATAACCTCCATCTTAGACTCTTATTAGGAAATGACTTATCGTAGGGATTTTAATATTTAATATTACGTTATTTCAGATTTTGTTGCAGTAAAGTCATATGTTAAAAAAATTCTCCCTCATCTTGCTGGAACTTCATAACATTTTGCGAGGCAGATAGGGCAGAAAAGATGTTATCAATAAAAATGATGTGCACAGAGAGGCACAATACCTAAAGTCATATTTTTCCAGTGCTCCTCTTGTCTTTTATCATTTCCTGTAAGGTTTCCCTGCTGGGGAGGCTGAGTTGATTCAGTAGGTATTGTTGTTATATACACTTTCTTGTAAATTTGTTTTTTTACACAACAAATTGAAGAGGTGAATTTTATCTTAGAGTCAAAGAAATATAAAAAATTATAGATTCACTTGTTTCCTATCACAGGTATATAAACACACAGTGGTAGGAATGCAAGTAGGAGAGTTGTGTCCTGGTTACTAGGACTGGAGGCTGAGTTCTAATGTTTAGCTTTCATTTTTATACACAAGTCAAATAGAAAGGAAATGTACTAGATAATTAACATTCCAACTTTGTTCTTTTCAAGAAAAACGAACTCCAAATATTATGCACTTTTTGGATTTTTGCACATGTGGTCCATCTCTGTCCTTTTGCAAATATTTATCCATATATCTCTGAATAAATATAAATTTTATGTTGTTTTTGATTTTAAACATGACAGACAATGGTAGTGCATTCCTTTCATCCCAGTATTCAGAATCTGAGGCAGGTGTATCTCTGTGAGTTTGAGGGCAGTTTAGTGTACAAGAGAGCTCTAGGACAGTCAGGGCTGTTAGAAAGAGAAGCCCTGTCTCAAAACTCAAAACACACAAACGCACACACACATGCAAACATGCATGCACACAAGTACGCACACACACACATATACAGACAGCCAACACAAAGAGAAAAGAATGGAAGAAGGAAAGAAATGAAGAAATGAAGGAAGAAATGAAGAAAAGAAAGAAAGAAAGAAGAACAAAGATTAGAATCTTTGCTCTATTTAGTTTTTACTCTCACTTTTTAGATTTTGAATTTGAATGAGCTAGTTTCCATTGGTTGTCACAGGCAACATTTCTGTTGTCTTATTCTACTAAACCAGTTACACAAATTTAAAAAGCTCTTTAATTTAGAAAACTGCATTTTGTGTTACTATTTTGAAACATAGTTATGAAGTATATCAATTATCTTTGTATTTAATATTATTCACCTAAAGTCTATCTGCCAAAACAATGTTATTTATCTTGCTTGCATGTAGCAATTTATATTTTGCTTGATATCTATTCATTTATTTGTGATACTAGAAATTGAACCTAGGTCCATGCCCATGCTAATCAAGGACTCTCTACTTGATTGGTAATTTTTCCTTTTATTGAAAATACATTTTCTCCCTACACAAGATATCCTAATTAGAATTTCCCCTCTCTCTATTCCTCTCAGTTCCTCACCACTACCACTGCCCATTCATACTTGATGCTATTTTAAATGCAGCAAATGATATCAGATTATTTTTGATCTGATGTGTTTGTTACACAGAAACTAGTTACATAGTTATCCTCAATGCAATATACATGAACAAGTATGTATAAATCACTAATTTATATTTCTTTGGATGCTTCTGAAAAATTTTGTAGCTTTTTTGTTTTTTTGTGTACAATGCTTATTTTTGCTGTTTATTTTCATCAGTATGTTTCTCAATGATAAATAGTTCAAATATATACTATATACTAAGATATACATCACCTCTGCATCTTTCTATGTAAACCACATAATTTTAGGACTAACAGGTATTGATTTAAAATTGCTGTTAAATTGATCATCTAATCATCTAGAGCCTTTTTTTTAAAAAAAAAACCTTTTCATTTTTTTAAGGGTTTCTGAATGTCCTGAAATTCACATTGTTAATCAGGCTGTCCTTCAATGAAGAGATCTGCCTGTCTCTGCCTCTCTATTGCTAGGATTAAAGGCATGCATCACTGCCACTACCTTCTGGCTAATTATTAATTGTTAAATGTTTCTTAAAATCATTTGTTAATTGTTAGCTATTACTTGAAATCCTTTGTAAACTTGATCACAATTAATCCTAGCAAATCTTTAGAAGAGCTATTATTCTTAGACTTATTCACAAATTAGAAAGGGAACAGAGGTCTCCACATAGTACCATGTGAACAGATTCAGAGTTGCCCATTTATCTAAGTGTCAGCCATAGGCCTCTTAGAACATTGTTGTTTCAGGATGATTTCTTTTGCAATACAATATTGACTTACTAAAAGAACTCTGTCAGGGCAAATTTAAAATGTGCTCCTTGGCAACCTAGTGATATAGAGGACAGACTAGTAAGGTATAAGGTAGATTCAACACCACTTGATAAAAATCAAATAGTTTGTCAAAGTCCCAATCAGCAGAGCAGTGAGAGTTCAGGGATCGTATGTTAGAATCTTAGTGACCTGGCATGTTAAACCCTATGAGGCTTTTAGTTTTGCATTTGAGGACCTGGATGCTGGCATATCAGTCATGTATTTTGTATTCTAGCTCCTCTGTGCAAAACCTCTCTGTATCCATAATGACAATCCTTTCTCTTTTTTTGTTCTAATATAGTGGGATGCATCCTGCTTTTGTCCTGGAGTTCACCTCTTTGGCTTGGATTTATCTCAGGAACATTCATCTTCAGTCTCCGATTTAACTAGAAATCAAGCATGAGGAGATTTGTCTACTGCAAGGTGGTTCTGGCCACATCGCTGATGTGGGTCCTTGTTGACGTCTTCTTACTCCTGTACTTCAGCGAGTGTAATAAGTGTGATGACAAGAAGGAGCGATCACTGCTGCCTGCACTGAGGGGTGAGTGGTCATGGAGAAAGAAATGCTGGTGTACAACAAAACAGGAAAATCTCAATAGATGAGATCTGCCTTACAGAAGATTATTTTAGCAGAACTGTTCATGTTCATTTAAAAGTGTGAAAGTGAAAGTTGCTATACTTGTGTAGCAATAATGTCTTTTTTGTTTGTTTGTTTTTTGTTTTTCGAGACAGGGTTTCTCTGTGGCTTTGGAGCCTGCGCTGGAACTAGCTCTTGTAGACCAGGCTGGTCTCGAACTCACAAAGATCCGCCTGCCTCTGCCTCCCGAGTGCTGGGATTAAAGGCCTGCGCCACCACCGCCTGGCACAATAGTTTCTTTTTGGAAAAAATGACAGTAGCTATCCAAAGTAAGATATCTTCCATTTCTACCATTCCAGTATCCTCTGATGACTTATCAAGAATTATTTAAGAAATATTTAGATTAGATAGAATTCCAAGTCCAGACTCTAACAAACCAATCATTTTAAAAGATCAAGCACATAACACAGAAAAGAAATATTAGAGCAAGACAGGTGGGGACTGAAGGTAATTGGAGATAGATTTGATAAGACAGCTGCATAATTTCTAAAGCAGCTGCTGCAAGAACCATTTGTTAAGTCAAAATGCATTAATAACCACATTCACTTTGTAGGACATTAGAATGTTAGCTCCAGGTTATATGCAAAAATAATTTTAGGAATATTATAAAGTCACTTTATCTAATATTTTCTTTTATAGGACCAGTTTCAATGACTAGACAGCAAGAAATTATAAACAAATATGACAATGTATATTAAATGGTGATTTTTCAAGGAAGGCATGAGTTTAGGTGTCTGCAAATTTTTTATTCTTTTCTTTATGATATCAAAATCCAAAGTATGTGTACTTCTCAAAAATAATAAATATGACTTACAAAGTTCAAAATGTGCTCAAGATTATTCTATGCCTTGAATTATAGTGGATTCTATGCTTAATAATATATATATATAATATACATACAAAATAAACGTTTACCTTTGAGTTTAATCTGAAATGTCTGAATCTATAAATTACTCTGTTATTTTTTCATTTTTAATTGATGTAATATAATTTTAATTCAACAATTTAAAGATTATTCTTTAGTTAAAATACTATGATAAATGCAATTTAATTGGCATTATTCAACTGGAGGAATCTTAGAAAGCATGAACTATTTCTGAAAATTAATTCAGAGTGTTTTGGAAATCTTACTAAAGTGATCTTTCTCACTTGGAAAGATTATAAGTATCTTCACTTTTCAAAATGGGCCTGCCACTTTCGGTATATAGATAGTTCATGTGTATTTTAAGCCCTTATTCCACCATTATTCAATGGGGAGGACCTTATGGGTCCACTTTTGATGAATGAACATAGAATGGATTTCCTGATCTTTGATGAAAACTCTAGAAGCAGCTATTCAGCATCTTTGCTGGAGTCCTTGAACTGCTGCTTGACTAAAAGCAGAAGTGGTTTTGATGAATCGTATCTGTGCAGAATGTTCACTTTATCATTTTTTTCAGTGGAGACATCTAGTTTGGTCACAGAGAAATACTATAGCCCAACTCAGCAAAACCAGAGTGGTCTTTTCTACAAGTACCAAAAACATGCAACCTTGCTGATTTATGCCTTAGTTCAGACTTCTAAATCTCTGAATGTGAAATATGATGCTACAAGGCAAAGTACTTTTTCTGGATCTTATTTTGAGAACATTGACTTATTTGTAATTCATTGACATGGTCTGTTAAGACTTCCATAATAACACAGAAAGGCTGGGTGCTGCCTACACAGTGGGGATTTTTTTAAATCATTTCAGAAACTAGAAATTCTAAGATTAAGGTATATGTAAGGTGTCCAGCAAACCAAGGACAAATAGCTAGCTGTGGAGACAGGATTCTGGCCTTCAGTCACTCTCTGCATCTCCAATACCTGTTGCAGAGTCCTGGTGCCTCAGGCATTTGTCCTGGGGTTCTTTGAGACCTAACAGTACTGAATGGGCATTGTCTTGGGATACCTATTTCTTATAAAAGGCAGTCTTTCTACTACCTCACAAGGGGTTAGTGGTTGAAGCACACCTAGGAAAGTTTTTCCTTTGGTGGCATGGCTTTAAAGTTTTAATATTAAGTAAATTTAGTATTAAGTAAAATTCTAAATAGTAAATAAATTTTTAGAAAGCATAGTTCAAAATCAGCAATGATATTGAAGTTCTGTTAAAAAAAATCTGACTGGGAAAAGGAAAGAATGTGGGATTCTAAATAGGAAGAGGGATGTGATAAATGCTGAAGTAGAAATGGGTAAAATATCAGTAAGGATTTCTGAAAATGCCATGAAGATTCATGCTATAAAGGATCTGTGTTAAAATAAAAGGCCAGAAAGCAAATTATAATATATGTAAGCCTTTGCATAGGTATGTATAAATAGTTTAAATAAAATTTTCTCATCTGGGCTAACAAAGTTTCTTCCAAGAGTCAAAGATCATTAACAAAATACCAAGAGCAAGCATGAGATGCATTCTCTTGAGTTGTTTATGAGAGTTGTCCAGGAGACTCCCAAAACATTAAAGGCTATCGCTTTGCTCTTGATTGACTCTCAAAGGTAGAAGGTAAGACCATATTGCTAAAGAAACCATGCACTTCAAACCCAGGATCCAGGAGTCCTTGATCTGGAACTGGCCTGAAACCCTCCTACCTGAGGACTAGCTTTTATGGTACTACAAGCCTCCAAAGGAAGAAAGCAACCCACAGTTCTCTCCAACGAAGATACCTATGAGCCACAGCAATGACCAGGATGACATGATAAACCAATGACTACTCTAGGGGTACCCATACCTTTGTAGTAATTACTAACTCACTAATTGGTCTTAAGACCATTTCAGCTAGAAGGAAATTATGACTGGTACTATAAACTTAGACTACTACCCAGGGCTAGTGACATCTTGGATCTTAGCGGAGAACCTACAACTAGCATAATCCTCTAACCACATTTAAATATTTGTTGTTATACACACAGATAAATGTGGGTCTCACCCCTCCTCAAAGAAACTTCCCTTTACAACCAATAGGGACCATTATACAAAATCGGAGGGAAAAAAAAGGTGCAGAGTTCTGAAGACTGGTGCTCTAGGATATATCTTTAAAACGTCTTCTGCACTTATGACTCAGGGAACATTGTGGAAGACAGGACAGAAAAATTGTAAGACCTAAAGATCAGTGAGGTTGCTCTAATATTGTGCCTCCTACTAATGTCAAATAATAGACTCATGAACTCTCAGCAACATGGCTGCCTAAAGATAAACTGAACGAGAACAAAAGCAATAAGCATTATAAAGTGGATAGGTGAAAGGCCAGGAAGTCTCAACCTTAGATAAAAACCTACAGGCAATTAATGAGTGCTGAGAACAGATAAATAGTCTTTCTGAGGGAAGAGCATACTAATTGGTTCTCTAACATAAAATGGTCAATCCTAAAAGCAAGGATACAAAGAACAGTATACAGACTGAGGGGAGTGTATTTAATAATATATATGTACACACACATACAATTTTATGTAACAAAAATTAATGAAGGAAGACGACATGGTTTGGAGAGATCAGGAAAATATATGAGATGGCTTAGAGGAAGGAAAAGGAAGGGGAATATGATATATTTATGTTAGAAGTTCAAAAAGTAAAAGAAATCACTAAATAATTGAAACAAATGATACATTTCTTTTATTCATTAAGTACTGGGCTGTACTCTGAGTCATGTACAAATTCAGTCAAATGGGCCATTATCTTGAAGCATCACACATTCTAGCCTCCTAAATTAAGGCACATTACAAAGTAGAAACGAGTGACTGCTGAACAGAAAAGCTATTTTCACAGTTGAAGGTCTTGAAGGAGGGGAGTTATCCTTCTGCATGAGAGTTGGGAGTCAAGTGACTGTAGAAGGAATAATGTAGTTTTCAAAAATAAAGATACATGAAATCTGTAAATTAAACTGATCATAACTCAACCAGATATTAAAAGAATTACTATATTCTACATGAAAACTAGGATAAAGAATAGAGTTTAAAAGATTTTGAATGACTGGAATGGAATCTTAACATGTCCTTAGGTGCAGTGGTGTTACTGAAATTTGTTAGAAAGTATGTATTAATTATGCACAGACACATAGAAGGATACAATCACATATACACTGCAATAGTAGTGACAGTTTTATTTTGATTTACATAATTAGCGATTTAAGATTTGTCTATTTATAAAATCATTCAAGTTAGATGGAAACTAGTAGAATAATAACTCATTTAAGTTTTTTATGTTGCAAACTCTTAAGAACAAAAATTGCTCCCTTACTGTAAAATTTAATTTTGATATTTTCAAAAGTAGTTTCTTAAATCCTATTTCACCACAGTATGTGTATATACCATATAGGTACATTTTTATTCAAAGTTTTACCTCTGTAAACTACTAAAATGCAATACTCATTTTTCTTTTTTATATTTTTAAAATATAATTGTATTATTACCTCACTCTTACTTATTCCATATCTACCCTTCCACATTTCCTCTCAAATATTCAAGGCCTCTTCTTTAACCCTTGTTGTTACATTTAAGGAACTAGATATACCAATACAATCTTCTGAGTCTGTTCAGTGTTGCTTGCATGTGTGTATTTCCCACTTGTTATTGGAAAAATCAATAAGGGATTCATTCCTGGGGAAAAGCAATTCTCCTCTTTCAGTAGATATCAGTTGCTTATAGCTTTCACATAGGGGTGAGGTCACATGTGATTTTTCCCATCTACATCAGGATGTTAATTGTTGGAATTGTTTGATTCTTCTTTTCTCAGTCAAGTTGTTGGAATTTTATGAATGTAACCTTTCCATAGAAGGTACAATCTCGCAATGGATTTCCTGATCCTCTGAATCTTACAATCTCTACATCCCCTCTTCTAGAATGTGCTTTGAGCCTTAGGTGCAATTCTTTCCATTGGGAATGGGACTTCAGGGTTGCTTGCTCTCTGCGCTTTGACCAGTTGTGAATTTCTGTAATTGTCTCCTTCTACTACTAAAAGAAGCTTCTATAATGCAGGTGAGAGCTTATGAGCATAAGGAGCCTGTGAGTCTAGTTGTTTGGAAGGCAGTAGAAAAATCATACTTGTTTAGTGCAGGAGTAGCAATAGATTGTCTTCTACGAGTCATTACCTCACTAGCCTCAAATAGTTGCCTAGGTTTCCAAAACATTTTGTTTACTATTAAGTAAGATCAAAAGCTCCTCCTTTTTCCTCCCATAATGGTCTATGTTTCAGTGTCAACATGTTTTTATTACAGAGACTTAGAAAATGTCCTTGCATACATGTATGTTCAATATTGCTTTCAGGGAAGGGGTTCCTAATGGAATGGCATTTCAAGTGGGTGTTGTGGAATCAATCTCCACAGAGGATCTAGTTAGTGGATATGTGACTCATCCAGAAAAGTCATAGGAAGAAACATAAAAAATGATGAATGAGGATGATAAAACAATATTGGAAGCTTTAAAATGGTAAGATCAATAATAAGCTAATTGATTTATAGAACAGATCTCAATGCTAATAAATGAGGAAATCCCTTAATGAATACACCTTTGGGAGCAATTAAGGAATGTAAAATTTCAGATCATCCTATTGAGGTATCTATCCAAATGGTTAATTTAATTTTGATGAGTTTTGAAACTAGTTTCCTGGCTCTTCCTCACAATTATGCTGTCATCCATGGCAAAATGTTACGTCATAATTTTGTTCATTTAATTCAACATTCACTATTCTGTTCTTTTATAAACATTGGTTAGTTTCATATACTCTAGGAAATCTAAAGAGAAGAATAGTGTACCGATTATTTCCTATGCTTGACTACATCTGTTCATCATTAGCTTTTTTAGTTCAATCACAGTAATGATTGTTATCAGTGGTTTCATCAAACTGAATATCTGACACAGTACAAATTTTTTAGAACTGAAACTTATTTGTTTTAGCTCCTGGAACTTTGTAATCTAGGCTCAACACACTGGCAGATTATGTATTTGGTTCTGAGATGACAAATTGTTGCTTTATACTCCAGAGTGAGGCCATTCTATCTTCAGATAGAAGAACAAGTAAGGAAAACCTACTGCCCTCGGCCTTTTACAGTGATATTTATCCACTGAGGAGTGCTCTGCTCTGTGATCTAAGCACCTCCTCTGGATTCGGAATCTTGATAGCTGGAGTGGAGATCCAGGGACCAAGACCTATGTGTGAGGCATCCTCTGAAATTCAAGCCTTGTCAAATCATTGGTAGACGGAAATTGATTAGCCTTTCATTTAGTAGAGATTTAGGTTTTTTCAATTTTTTACTGTTATGGATAAATCCTGGTATATTTATGTATAAGTCTTTATGTGGACATGTTTTCACAACTCCTGGAAAAATACCAAGAGTAGAAATACTGAGTCATACACTAAGTGTATTTAATTTGTGAGGTACTGCCAATCTGTTTTCACAACTTATATGACTGTTTTCTTTTCTCCCCAGCAGTGTAGGAACAATCAAGAACCTTAGCATCCTTGCTAGCACATCACAATCATGTGTATTAACATTAAGCCAATTTAGTTAAGGTATTGTTGTATCTGTTGTGCCGAAGTTGAGACCCCCAGAGAGACACCATCGGAATCCACTCAAATTCAGAATGTAAAGGCAAGGTTTATTCAGTGCACATGGGAGCTGTCCACTACATACAACACAGTGCAGTAAGGAGAGCTCCCGCTCCTCATTTGGGGTTGGCAGATGTAGGCAAAATCCTCAAGCCAGGTTTACTTAGGGTCAAGGGGTTTGATTTTGCTAAGTACAGGGACTATTTCTGCACACCCTCTTCCTCCTTTAACTGGCTACTTCTGTTTCTGGCATGCCCCCTGCCATTCCTCCAAGTAGTTATTCCTTCTCCTGTCTAGACCACAAAGCTGGGTGTCAACAGGGGGCTAGCTGCTA
>JAQHUG010000061.1:515215-525817 GCA_028555095.1 Dicrostonyx torquatus | reverse complement strand
TACTGAGTAAATGCAGAGAATCACTAGATCATACTTAAAAACCGTATTTCACAATGGGTAAGGCAGTCAGCAAAGTCTGGCATTTTAAGTCCAATAATCAATATTCTCCAGTTAAGAATCTGTGAGCAACATGCCTGCAAAATATTCCTTCTACTTCAATAGAGGAACAAATATTATGGAAGCAGACACACTTTTGGTTGAAATTCAATGCCTGTTCCATGACGTAAAACCCACAACTGGATTATTAATAAGGCAAAAATCTAAAGTTTAGATCAGTCATGGGTCCAAGGGGAAAATGTATTATTATTATTCTGCTAAATGAACATAGAAATAAAACAACCTCTAATGACCTATTACTATACCCATAGGTCAATTCTCAACCCTCAGTAGAGAAGCTGTTTGCAATAAAGGAAAATAGGCATTAAGACCCAAAGCACAATTTTTAAAACGACTGCATCTGTATTTCCTGAGAGCAGTTTATATTACCACAGAGTCTCAGGTTTACCCAAGGAACTGGATTGGAATCTGTGTAATAACAACATCCTTAGTATATTTTAAGATGAGGTGGAAAATACTCTTTCCAGTTTCTGAAATTCATGTGTTTCTGTAGAACACACTTATTGTTATTACCAAATGAACACTCTCCTAGAACTGCTAGGAACATCAACACACCCTGAGAATTTTCACGTCATTAACAACTTTTCTTCCAATCACAGTTATTTTTGGAGTACCTTATCTTTGATGATAAAACATAGACTTATAATCACCTAGCAAACAAACAAACAAAAAAAAAGTTTGTTTCAATAATTACAGCCAAATTCCCATAGTATTAGAAATGGAATGTTAAATGTAATTCAATATAAGTTTTTCAGGGGCAGGAAGGTAGATCATAGTCTATGCAATCCTTAAAATGCTTCTTTAGGTTCTTTGCCAGTACATTCTATCTTAGTGCTTAGTGACAGGTAGTGTAGGAATAGAAAAGTGGAATGACTTCTCTTTCTGTCTATTCTGGCTGCATCGTTAAAGAACTTGCTTGAATTATCCTGTATCAGGCTTTCTTTAGTGGATTCACCAACTAGCTCCCAAATCATGATATGGAGACTTCTTATTAATTATGAGTGCTTGGCCTAACTTAGGCTCATTTTGGCTAGCTTTTAAAAAATTAAATTAACCTGTTTCTCCTTATCTACCTTTTGCCTTGAGGGTTTTTTATCTTTTATTCCTGTTTTTCCTACTCTTCCTGATTTTTCCATATCTGTATGTCTATCAGCTGCCTTATTGGCTACCCCCAAGCACGTTCCTCTTTTTCTCCCTCATTCTCTTCTCTCTGTCTTGTTCTTCTAAAGTTTAGGTTTCTCTGCCTATCATTTCTCTGCCTAGCTATTGGCTGTTTAGCTCTTTATAAGACCAATCGGGTGCCTTAGGCAGGGAAGATGAAACAGCAACACACCTTTTCATAATTAAACAAATACAACATAATCAAATGTAACAACATTAAATAAATGCAACAGAAAAAAAATGAAACATACCTTTACACAGTTAAAGTTTTATGCCATAACATACACAAATGTAACACATCTTTACATAGTTAAAGTGCTATGACCACAACATTAGTCTTTGTGTGAGAAGTCAACAGGGCTGAATTTGGGGTCTTCTAGCATCTTTGTGAGGCATTTGGCATGAATATTAACCTTTAATGTCCCAGTTTCCTCATCTTAAATAACAAATAGTACTGTCTTCATGTAGCTATTTTTCTGATTAAGTTTTGTCACATCTGCAGAACATTTTGTACTTTAAATATGATAAACCTAGGAAACTGCTGGTTTTATTGACTCTATTTATTTGAAATTTAGTTGACAAATAGTAATTGTACATATTTATTATCACAATTTGAGCTATTCTATTATTTCCTTGCACATTTACATCTTAAATTTTATTGTAATCATCTAAAGAAAGCTTGAAAAAATTTATTAAAATTAATGTATGATTACTTTTGATAAAAATTTCAAATTAGTCGATTTGAATTTTAAGTATGGGAAGTTTTGTCGAGCTTGACATTCAGTTAACCATATGTGTTTAAGTAATGTCTAAGGTTGCTGAAGGGCAGATCAAAAATTGATGTGGCAATAAAAGCTTCCTTACATTTGAAGAGATCAATATGTGTAAGTGAACCAGAGACAGTAACAACCAATTATTCAGGGCAGAATTATAATAGCTTCACAACTGGATGATGTTAGGGTCTGAGATTATGTTCTCTGTCTAAGACAGTAACTGAATGCATATCTGCTTTCTATTACCTTTCTGTAATACTCATCAATTTTAATAGCTATTGACATGCCTGAATGCTTAAAAGGGCATTGAAGAGTTGAGCTATTTATTCAATAATGGTATTGAAAATACAAATGCAAGATACAATCATTCCTTGGTAAAATCTTTGGACATAATATTATATATACAGACAAAATATTTGTATGCATGATTCTGGACAGTCTTTAATCTCAGTAGAGACAAACTGAAGCCAGTAAATATAAAAACATGCCATGTCAGCTTTTTCTTGAGTCAAATTATTTTTTTCCAGAAAAAAATGTAAAAGGTTTTCAAAACAGGTCACAGTTCTACCAAAAGTGCTTAGAAGACAGATAATATTCTTCCCTTAGGTTTTCATTTTAGAACTGAACTTGATGAAGGCTCATGGAGCTTAATTCTGCACAGGATGTGATGGAATGCTTTGGTAACTGAGGGAGGTGCAGATGTTCTAACCAATGTAGAACATAAATTTTAAGAATTGCATGCTGAATTATAATTGTGATACATGTGAGGCAATGCGTACATGATCCAATCTTTTGTGTGTGGAGGCCTAGGAAACCTCATGACCTGACAGTGCTTGGGTGGAGACAATACAACTAGAATTCTGAGATTGTGTCTGATGGTTATTTGACCAAAGGATTTTAGGAGATACTGAATTCTAGTTGTAATTCTAAAATCAGTGGAATGACGTGAAAGATGTAAAACAGGAAGGCTTCAAGATCAGTGATGAGCTGGATGGTGATGGTGCATACCTTTAATTCTAGCACTCGGGACACAGAAGCAGGTGAATCTTTCTGTGTTTGAGGCCAGCCTGATCTAGAGAGCAAGTTTCAGGATGGGCTCCAAAGCTACACAGAGAAACTTTGTCTCAAAAAAAAACAAAATAAATATATAAGTTAAAATAAAATAAAAAAGATCAGAGATGAATTGAAGATATATAAAAGCTATGCAAAACTCAGGAAACCTGACAAGTGGGTGGGGAAGCAACCTTTAGAAAGTTATTGTTATCTACTTGTAAGTAGATCTTACGGTATCCTGACCAGGATAGTGGGATTTCAGTCAGATGACAAAGAATGTTGATAGAAATGGAAATAAAGATATTGGATGATTAGTGGGTATAGTTTAGAGACAGTGGAAATAGTTTGGGGTGAGGCAGCGGACTTGGTCTAGGATTCCTCTTATTTCACTTACTGAGCTGTTGCATGGAAATCAATGTTCTTTACTGAGGAGTTGAATTAAGTCTTAGATACAGTGAAGCTGATTTCTCATCAAGAGATTCATGTAAAGGTGTTGAATATACAGGGCACTACTTGTCCCGAAGCTCAGAGAATTATGGATTAATCAAAAAATACTGAAAACTCTCATTATTAGGCAAATAGAGTAGAAATTTCCATTGCCTGGGGTGATGCTTCAGTTGCTAAAGTACTTGCTATATAAACATGAAGACGTGCATTCAGACTCAGATTCTTAGTACACATACACAAAGCTGTGTGTGGTGGCATTGATGCATACCTGGAGCTCTGGCCAACTTGTGTTATCAACTTGGTGAGCTTTAAGCTCTGTGAGGGACCCTGTCTCAGGACCTCTAAGCACACAAACATGTGTGCAACCTACAAACAAGTTGTAACATGAGGGGCCTGCTTGTTTGGGTTTCTGTCCCACCCAGTACCCCACAGCCCACAAGCCCCAAAGAAAATCACACAGAGACTCTACATTTGGTTATACACTGATTGACCCATTATCTCAGGCTTCTTACTAGCTCCCATTACTTATTAATATAAGTTCCCATCCATGCAAGCCACATGGCTGGTACCTTTTCTCAGCGAGCAGCTTCCATCCTGCTTCTTAGATGGACTGCGCAGGAATACCAGGGAAGCTTCCTGCTTCCCAATTTCTCCTCTTCTCCTTGTGCCACACCTACTTCCTGTATGGCTTTCCCCGCCTATGCTTCCTGCCTGGCCAATCAGCGTTTATTTAAAACATGATTGTCCCACACCAACAAGTATAAATGCATATGTCATGTGTTTGCACAAATAAACCCCAAAAATATATATACAATAAGATAAGAAGTGCTGTTCCTAGAGAAACCTAAGAAAATTGATAACATTGGTAGGTCTTGAGTGGGAAACAAAAGTGGGCTTCCCAAGTGGAAAGAGTTAACCTGAGGTTTGCAAGTTTTGTTTCTCAGGGCTCTGAGAACTCATGATGGCAGTTAAAACATCTTGTGTGTTGAGAAAATGGCAGAATGGAGTTGCCAATCCATTAACTCATTTCACAACTAAAGGAGCTTTACTTTTATTTGTTATGTGTGCTACAATTTCCCATGTTACTTTGTGTTACAATATTTAAAAACATGTACATTGAGGAGAAGATGCTCTGAAAATGATATAAGTGGGAGAGTTCTTAGTGTACATTTTGATATATGAAGATAAAGCCTTGATAGACAAATACCACAGTTTTTTTTCTCAGTTTATTTCTATAGAGACTAAATAGTGAGTTGATGACTATAATAACTGAATATTTACTTAATCTCATGTATTTCTTGAAATTCAGTTATCAGAAAGTAAAGGTATGACTTAGTACTATAATTTGTTTCTTGTCCCCTGAGTCTCGCAATTTAATGAATCAAATTCTCATTTCAGCTTTCAGAATGTTTTAGGGTTACTGGAATGGGGCTTGTGGTCCATTTTCAGTAGTATTCTACCTGAGATGATGTTTCTTTCTAGTTTTCCATGCTTTATTATGATATATGCATATATGTAACTTATATCTCTGTCATATACAACTATATCTCATGTGAGAGTAGTGATGGATTGCATCCTTTGTCATGATCTCAAGGACACAGACACCCACACAGAGAATGCTTGCATTCCTGTATCATCTTAAAACACAATTTTATCATTCTCATATTCTTGCAGCCTGACACTCAACACTAACAAATGAGTACTGGGAGATATTAACATTTCTGTTCTCTCATATTTCACTACAACCCAAAAGAAAGAACACTATCCTAAAATTATAATTTAAGCAAGTGAGATGTTAGGAATGAAAGCTACAGGCTCAGAGGAAAGTTATGTGGTGGAATAAGACTTTATGATCCATTTGCTACGATGGAAAGGCCCTTGGCTCATCTTAGTCAGTAAATACTACTAAATTTATTTAAATATTGATCTGTTTTCAGTGGAATGAATTTCAAAATGTCAAAGTTATGAATGTATCCCAAGCATTTTTTGACAGTGATGCAAACTACCCAGTGTTGCTGTGCAAGTCTCTAAGTAGGTTGTTGATAACTGCAGGTTATGCTGTCATCCATCAGCAAGATTGTGCGTAGCAACTGTTGAACCCCAGAAAAAAGAAAACCCGTGATAGGAACAGACGAGGTTTGTATAGCATCTGTCGGTGAACATAGCTACCTTATTTTATAGATGTGAATGTTAAATGTCATAATGATAGTATGGGGCCTACCTAAAAACCCTCTATCAATCTCCTTAAACAAGTGGCATTACAGAGATGGAATTTTGAAGTTGACTTTTAGAAATATGTTCATTTGACTCAAAAGATGTGATTAGTTTGCATTTTCATGAAGGTTTATTTCATATGTAACTTTATTCATTCACATAATCAATGATAGTTTTTAAATATTTTCTTTATTCTTGAAAATTTCTATACATATCCCCTTATTTCCTTTCTCCAGTTACACACATACACACACATATCCCCTATAACCTGTCCCTTTCTCAACATCATCTCTTCTTTTTTTTATATGTATTTTTTTATTGTTAAAAGAAAAATTTTACATTTACTCCCCTTGTTCCCGGCTCTCCCGCTTCCCCCCCTACTCCACTGCCCTCCCCCTGCTTTCTTAAGATGAGGCAGGATACCCTGCCCTATGGGAAGCCCAAGGCAAACGTTCTTGATAACCTACTAAGTCCAGTTAGTACTGCCCATATGTTCATTTGTTTGGGGCTATCCACTGAAGCATGAAAAACCTACAGTGGAAAGACCCTTTAAAAAGGATATCTATCCACTAGCAGCTGCCATTGCCAATAACTCCTTATTAGTCATGGCCTGGAGAGTACCTCTTTCATGTATGTCCATAATTTGATGAAATAGTTGTCTTTCTTCCTCTATCTGAGAGAATGGAAATTTATTAAGTAAGAAGCTCTGGCATTTTCTGTGTCAGTTTGCTGAGAATCTTTAAGTTGCTGTGAATATCTGAAATGCTGAGAATTTTATTAACAATTGAAAAACAAAGCTAATGAGAGATAGGTTTCTTAATTTGCCTAAAGAAGAACTCTTTTTTTCTGGAAGTAATTTGAAAGAAACAAGAAACCTTGTAAAAGGTTAAACTAAATGAAAAATTAAAAAATGAAGTGTAAAATAAGTCAGTTTTGTTTGTACACTGATTTTCTGTGTGGTAATAACTATGAAAAGAAAAAAAATGTGATACTTAAATACTTCTTAAGTATTTAAAGAAATACATTTCCTGTGTGAATACAAATGTCATTATAATCATTATTAATTTCAGACTGAACTAGAATCTCCAGAGCTTTCTTTTGCACACTCTTACATAATTTGAGAAAATATAATTATGTATATTATTGAAATGTTTGTATTTCCAAATATTTTAATTTTTTCTTAAAAAATACCAGGGTAATTTCTATGAAAAGTTATAATAAATGTTAATTAACACGAATACTGATATTTATTTACAAAATCTTTATCTACCGGGAATAACATACAAAGTTATGCTTTTAAAATCAGGTGATTTAATTCCCTTCTCTTTTCACCGTACATTTAATTTTTGGATTGGTTGGCAGGACCTGACAGAATTAGCCTGCAACTATATACTGAACTGTCACATGAATGCTTATTTTCACAGTAATGAAGGATTTATGCTTTAGACATTCTCTCCAGACCTGATTTCCAAATACAACAAACTCAAACCAGATTTCATTTGCATAATATAGTAATAAGGAAAGAATTCAGGGTAATATATTTCATTGCAACCCTTTATGTCCTTGGCATTCTGTTTTAATTTTTAACATTCATTTAACAAGTGCCAGCATGCACGGGTCTAAATGAATTAACATATTTCATTCTGTGCCCTTTGTGTTGTGCTTCAGAGGCATTTTCAGGAAAGGTGACACTTCCCTTGTTCCATTGAGAGGAAATATTACCCTTCTTTATGAAGAAAAGGGTAGATAATGTGAGAATAGGACAGGTAAATGTTTAATATTGTCAGAGAATCACAATGCATTTTACTGCTTAGCTTAAAAAAATGCTGTCGTATTCTATTATATATGTCAACTTCAATTTTAAAGTTTTATTTTTAACAACGAAGTTTTTCTTACATGAAATACACTGAATGCTAACTCTTTATTAAGGAAGGACACAGCTTTAGAGTTTGAATGGCATATTTCATTTTTAAACAGCCCTGTGACGTTTTTAAGAGTACTATGATTTCTTTCAGTCTTGATGTCTCAGGACTCACATGAAATCTGAAGTGAAAAAAAACATTAAAATCTGGATTTTTGGAAATCATACACTATTTTTGTAATCAAATACATTATCTCATTTTTATGTCAACTTAGTGTCTGCACATGAATTTACTGATATTTTAATTGTCATCTGCAACCCCACAGCCCCATAGTCAAAGACCATGTGGACAAGATTCTGGTCCCATTGCCCTGGTTCTGCTGTGGCCTCAACATGTGGTTTTAAATTAGTCTCTATCATTCTATTTATTAATGAGACTCAGAATAAAAGGATGGAGTGGAAACATACTTGGTCAGAGAGGTTGAGTCACAGCTAGCTGTTCTTATTTTTTGGTCAGAGACACCACAATAGATGCATCTCTTCCCTCATCTCAGAACAAAAACATAAGCTGAAACTCTGGGTCTGCCCTTTCCTTCCTGTGCATCTTCTCTATCCAAACTACTGGCTTCTCAGTGGCCATTTCCAGGCAGGTAGTCACAGGGTTGGCTGCCTGATTCAAGGTTTAACTTTATTACAAATCTCAGAGTATCAGAGTGCAAGCAAAATATCCCACAACAACTATCTATGCTGCCTATTCATCTTCTCCTCTATATATTGAAATATATTTAGATATTATATAAAAATGTATGCACTATCAGCTCTCAAGACTTGGTATACCATTGCCAGAGAAATTAATTTTCAAGCACATCCATACAACAAAATTTAATAAGAAGCCATTAGTATTATGTGAAAATTATTAACATTATGTAAATTCCAAATTTGAATTTCCATTTTAAGTTAAATATATAATTATCCATTGTTTAAATAGTTTTATCATTTAGAAAGGTTTTGATAGATATAATTTATAAACAATGAAGTTTAGTACTTTATGCATTATAGTCTGTTTAGACACACTGGAGAGCGGTGTCATCTTCATGACTCCAAATTTGACCTCAGTCTCTGGAAATAATGGAGTTGTTGGTAATTGCATTTTATTGTCTCATGTGTCATTTGTAATCATTCATTATTTTGGTTTTTCTTGTTCTATTATGGATAGTTTTTTATGAGTATCAGGTACAGTGATCTTCTCTTTGGAAGTACCAACTACTTTAATTCTACCAAGTTCATCTTTCTTTTCTTTTATTGTATTTTCATCCCTGCAGGGAGTTGGCTTATGAAATATGCATATTTAGTAAAAAAAAATTCAGCATCAAGTTTAGCTGTTTTGCCTTGAGGAGCATATTTAACTCTTCCACAACCTGGACTCTTTTATCTTAAAAACGTGGTACAATAATTGCACCTACTTCAGAAGATTAGATGTAATTCTTTGAGTGACATGAAAAACAAAGGGTAAGCTACTGAGTGAGCACTAGCTAATGTTTTGGCTGTTTCTTATAGCTCATGACCCATTGAATCCTCACTCTTGGATAAATTAGAACTATATTAATTATTCTTAATTTTCTGAAGGAGAGCCACTTTCCTTAGGAATGGCCCTTTACAGTTTTAGTCTCTTTCTTTGCATAGAAAGCTCAAATACTATTGTGTTTTGTAAGTGTTCTGCCTGGTGTCGTCCTCCAGACCCAATCAAGAGTGGCAACACACGTTATGGATGTGTGTGCTTCATAAGAACAGCCTTGCTCCTCATGTGGTATTCCTCTCAGAAATCACCCTTTTTGTAGAACTTGCATTTTTCTACTAATATCCTTTCAAAAGTAGCTTTCCAACACTCTTGTTATATTTTTACCATCAAATACAGTTCCTTGCCTACAGTTATTTAATAAAATATAAGACCATACAAAATTAAGCAATTTTTGGAATGAATTTAAAAATATTTGTTGGTGCCATTTAAGTTTTTAGCAGTTTTAATATATTACAGAAGATTTACATATTAATGGTGAGACCATGGAACATGAGGGTTTTTTCCTAGTCACCAGGTAACATCACATCAAAGAAAACCAGGCATTATTTGCCTGATGCTTTTTCATGTTTCATTATTTATTAAAACTCTATTCCGTAGAAAGCCAAATGAGGAGATGACTTGCCATTCTGTGTTTTATTAGAAATCTTTGGCTGCATTTAGTTTCCCA
Organism: Dicrostonyx torquatus; assembly: GCA_028555095.1. NCBI lineage: Eukaryota > Metazoa > Chordata > Mammalia > Rodentia > Cricetidae > Dicrostonyx > Dicrostonyx torquatus. The sequence continues at coordinate 515,945 of JAQHUG010000061.1, read as the reverse complement.
GTTGTAAGTAGTTATGTGAACTTGGAATGCTTGTCCAGGTCAGAGCACTGTTGCATCTATGTGGTAGTTCTAAAGCTGGCTTTGGACAGAAGCATAAGCCTAATCTATGTAAAAAATGCAATGTAATTTCTAGATGGCATTTTCAGTGCCCAGGTATGGAGATACTGGGCAGGAGCCCATTTGATCTGGCAGTACAATAATCATATCCTTGTGACTTAGCCTATTTTCCAAGTCATTATCTAATTTATGTTTTATATAGTAAAGAGTAGGATTTTTTAAAAGCTACATGTACTAGCAAATAAATGCGTTATACTGGGCTCTGGTTACAATTTGTATCAGTTTCTGATATTTACTTTGTATTTACAAAACAGAGCTGGTTATACCACATACAAAACTGTGAAAGACTCATTTAAAGCAGAGGAGTAAGAGAGCTAAGTGACAGGACATTTGTCTAACAAATGTTAAACTAAAGTTTTAATCCCTAGTTACAAAAACAAGATGAAAAGAGAATAAAGCAATAGAGAATGACTGGCATACTTACAAATGAAACTTTCCCCTGTAAACTTGATGTTGTGGACAGTACCTTTAATTATTAATATTTAACACTATAGTGATTGTCATCAATATAAATGTTGGATTAAGGAGTCAAACATTTGAATATTGCTAAACCACAGATCTACCTTTGGCAGCAGTTTTCTTATTTGAATTGCATACATTATTAACTATTAAG
>JAQHUG010000061.1:488174-499205 GCA_028555095.1 Dicrostonyx torquatus | reverse complement strand
ATTGATACATAATGCTACAAATGAAGTAAAGTAATGCTTTTTGAACCTATGTTGGGTTGAATTACTAAACTTAATTTGGATTTTAAGAATCATGAATTAAAATGCAGTGACTGGATTGAATTCTGTATTTCAAACTAAATAGAAACATAAATCTCAAATCCCACTCCTACATTCCCTGAAAAAGTTCCATCATTTAGGGACAGAAAGACAATAAGACAAGGGGAGTGGGAAGTCTTTATCATTTGCCTGATTGTTTATCTTGCTCCACAGAGAACTGATCAGTAAGTATGTATCAAAAAATTATTTTGCCAAAAGACAATTTAATTTTTTTAAATTGTGAAGTATACACATACAGTTATAATGTAAAGATATTTTCCCCTTTGAGTCTAACTGGGTTAGATTTTAGATATCTTTAAAATGTGAATGTTGTCTTTGTAAGATGACTTATGTAAGCAAAAGTATCAGAGATAGCAAAGGCTGGGATACTCTTAGGGAGGAGTTAATATCAGTAGAGCCTGATCCATTGATATTGATGAGTGTTTGCCTACAAAGAGCAAGTATATTATTTACTATTATAAATAATAGTATATATTATTTATACATTATTTATATTTAGAAGTTTGTTTCATATTTGAGTATACGAGTTGCCGATGTTTAGAATCCCAAATATTGGAACTGGAGACATGGCTGCCAGTAAAGTGTTTGAAGGGAAAGCATGAAGACTAGAATTCAATTCCTAGCACTAACTTAAACTGTAAAGCATTGTGTAGCTCTCATCTGTAATTCTAGTGATGGAAGCAGAGACAATAGGATCCCTGGAAATTGATGCCAGGTCATCTTTCTTAATGGATAAGGTCCAAGTTCACTGAAAGACCCTATCTCAGCAAATATGATGTATAGTAACTGATGAAGAGACCTCAGATACTGCTCTCCATGTTGTATCTACATATTCACATACATACATGCACACACATGTGTGACACACATATACTACACACACAATGTAATAACACATTATAATAAGTTCTTGTAGTATTAGAGAGAGTTGTAATAAATAAATGAGAAACTGAAACTTATTTTCACTTTCCTAGAAAAAAATCTGTTCACATGTATTGCAGAAAAGAAAATGAACCAATGGAAAATGATGAGCTTTAGCAAGACTTTTAATGAGGGATCTAGGGTGATCTTTCCATGTGATAAATATGTGCTTGATTGTGACTATGACATTTGTTACCTATTCTGTGAGTCTATTGCTTTAAGAAGCAGTACTATAGCATTTGAATAAGTATCCAAAGCAGTGATAGAAACAAGAGTAAGTGAAGGAACGAATGTGTCCTGTTCTAGTCACGCAGTTATCAATCCATAGCTATTTTCGTTTTTGCAGCTTTAAATGACAGCAAACTAATATGTTAGGAAATCGTTGTGCAAATGATGATAACTATTGTTTCCACATTTGATGAGCAGCTTGAAGCACAAAGTTGGCTATTAGCCTAAAGTTTAAGTACTCAGTAGGGAAACAGCTGAAGCGAGAAAATTGACTTCCATTTGGGATGGGTGCCCAGTGCTCTGAATAAACTTGCTTGTAGTAACTTCCGAATCACTGGGACCGTATGTTCCCTCTGACCTTTGTTAAATAGAGCAATGAGAAGCAGGACAGTTTGAAACAAAACCACCCTCAGGGCTTTATTCAGGCAAACCTATGAAATATTAAACAAGAACAAATCTTAGCAATGTTTTGTAGAAATGGCAGCAATATTGAGATGGTCAGAATATTACTGTAAATATTACATAGATCCCACAAATAAACATGCCTGTTCAGGGAGTAAAGATAGAAAACAAGGAGAATCTGATATTGCCTGTGACTGACTGAGCCAGAGTAGACAGAAAAAGTTCAGATTCATGAGGAGCTAGGATACTACACTGGAGAATGTAAGGACAATTTATAGAAAACAACAAAATAGCAACAAAATGGCTGTTCTGATGTCCAGGTCAAGGAAGAACATATGATTGAGTGGTATAGAGAACATGTCTTTCTCAGATATCAGGTATTGATCCTTAAAGGGATAAATTATTAAAGCACTGTTTTGCTACATCGCAAACAAAAGATGAACCTAATGTTGTTAATATTCGTTTAAGGCTCATACGTTAATGGGTAGGATACAGCTCTAACTTCCCCATTGTGCACAATTTATGTAGAGGCCAACAACCAGACAAGGTGTTGAGATTAAAAGAATATGGAAGGTACAGTTGGAATATCTATATCACACTCTCTCGCATCATGATTCAGAGACAACCAAAGAAATATAAGAGTGAGAGGGAGTGGATGCCTGCAGTGAAATATAATTTCCAGACATGACAGTGGCTAATACTACATGTATACGGGTTGTACAAGACTAAGTCAACCAAAATCCCAGCATGGATAGGGAGATACTCATCAATCAGTCCCTTCCCGTCTTAGGAACTATTGCAAGCTGATGGCTACTGGGAGAGGGAGATTTATTTTTGTCATTGACAAAAACATGAGAGGCTGCCCATTCTCTAGTACATGGTTTAAAGACACACAGATCAAGAGAATGCTATGACTATAAACATACTATATGAATGTATGAACAGCAAGTAAAATATTTAATTAAAACAAGAGCCGGGCGGTGGTGGTGCACGCCTTTAATCCCAGCACTCGGGAGGCAGCGGCAGGCAGATCTCTGTGAGTTCAAGACTAGCCTGGTCTACAAGAGCTAGTTCCAGGATAGGCTCCAAAGCCACAGAGAAACCCAGTCTCGAAAAAAAAACCAAAAAAAAAAAAACCAAGAAAATGGTGGAACTGTTTTTGTCAATGGTCCGTATATATTATTTTGGAATTTTTAAGCTCATTAATCATGCCCACTTTACCAAGGTTAGACTTGTATTTAATAATTAAGAAAGAAATAGTGTACTATCCACAGTGTCCTGAAAATTGTGGGACTATGAAATCACTGAGGGGATACTCATCTGGGAACTGCTATTATTTGGATGAACTAATATTTTTCTAAAATAATATCTTAGGAACTAAGATCAATGCTATGTATTTACACTGTACTATTAATTTTTACATTCTAAATAGTTAGACACAGCAGTTCATATTGTGTTTATGTACATAATTGACTGCCATGTCCTAAAAGTAGTAGAAGAGAAATGTGGTAATGAATCAACATTTGAAAATCTTATATGTAAGTCAATAATTGTGGGTTAACATACATATATTTGTCCATTTTAGTAATCTCTATGGAAATGTACAGTCATGAGCTGTAATTTTCTGCTAGAAAATGTTCAATCTCATTTAAATACCATGTTAGAATTGCTTTAGTTTGTGGAAATGTATCTGAAAGCAAAATGTAGTTGGAGCAGATATTAATGAAGCATCTGTTTACACATATTGACGGAAAGATATTTGTATGCTAAAGTTGAGCTCAAGATCAGCACCACAGCATCAAATTGGGCTGCTTCCTCTAGGCTTCTAGACTTCTACACTGCATGCTGTCTCTCATGAACTCATAAACTCCTTTACTAGGCTTTCAACAAAACAAAATAAATTTTGGTTTGTTATTATTTAAACAGTATAGCACTTGACAAATATTTTCAAATTAAAATATTTAAAAGAATCATTAAAAAAAAACTAGAATATTAAGCATAAAAATCATTGTAGCACTCTAAAGAAGCTGATGAGATTTAAGAGCAGCATTGTTTTGCTTATTGACAAATTAGTTATTCCCCTCAAAGTCACAGACATAAACTAATGCTCATGAGTATCTGTCTTACACATCACCCGTATTTTCTTAATACTATGTTTTCTTCCACTGCTAAAACATTAAATTCTGCAAGTGTCTCCTTGATTAGAAAGCATATTGTGAAATCTGACAGGTTATAGTCTGCAGAAGCATTTATTTGATTAGAAGAGTTTAGTGTGAGCTTTTGTGTGAAGTATATAATAAAAAGCCAGAAGTTGATATATAATACTAATATACTCTATATTCTTACCAAATATATTAAGACAATTTATAAAGCACAGACTATAGTTTTTTAGCTAATTCCAACACCAAAGTGTTAGCAACTACCAGGTACTTAAAAATATTGCAGTTAGATACTTTGTATTTCCTATAAACATTTACTTCACTCTGCTGAGATGAGTAAATTTTAGGGTAGAAAAAATATTGAATATATGGACTGATTATTCTAACTGTATTAATGAAATTAAAATGATATCTTCCTAAACTTATTTGGAAAGGACTGTAATAATATGGCAACATTATTCTGACATACTTAATGATAAGCTTTGGGCAATGCAAAATTTTTACTTTTTAAAAAATATGCAAACTCATTCATTATGAAAGATCATATGTAATTAGACTTTTAAAAATATGACTTAGCATTTGCATTTTCTTGGTATTATTATAGGATATTGTAATCCAAGAAAGTTAAAAATCTTTAGAAGAGTTAGCTTGCATACATCTATAGAAGATAAAAATGATCATGTATATTACTTCTATACATCTGCATTATTTGCATATTAATGAATTTATGATCAGTTTTAAATTTTATAAGTGCCCATAAATATTTACAATCTATTTTTAATATTTTACAGTATTTTCATACATTTAAAAACTGTTTTTGGTAACTTGGTTAGATGTCTAAAACTGATTTTGTTATATAGTTGAAAATTTAAAACTCAGCTCATTTTAATTGCATTTTGTTTTATTATTTTATTTTTAACTCAGTGCTGGATCAAATATGGAAATAAACATTGTTGCATATTCATTGGGTGGTATGAACTGAAGAATCATTTAGTAATTAAACCGGTATCATTTCACAAGGTCAACCCAACAGAGCCAAAACTTGTTGGCAGATTAAACCTGGATGCAAGACATTTTGGAATTATTGCCTTGTGAGTAAAGTGGTTGTGTCATTGAACATGGATAAGTTGGGCTAGTGTCCATTTAGAAGCTTTAACCCTTTTGATTTCGGTAATCACTAATGTGCTGGCTCTCCTGCTTCTCCTTAATGTGGCTATCACAGGCATGTGCCACTATAACACTGAGGTTTTCTGTTTTTTGACATCTGTAATTTTACTCATATTTTGAACTTTGCATTAAACATCAACTTTTTATATTGATTGATTAAAATAATTTAACCATGTGAAATTGCCAAGTTGCGTTAGCATTAATAAATCCATAGTTATTAAATATCTTTTTAAGGAACTTTGGGCATTATATTTCTGTAATTATAGTTTTGAGCCTTTGACTATCCCTTTTTCTTTTTTATGAATATCATTTAGAGTTTATGTTTTTATCCTGTGTTATTATTTCATGACAGAAACATGTGCCTATTATTGTGTTTTAAAAGTTCTCTTTAAAATGATACTCCAGTGATGACCTACTATTTTTGATTGTCATTTACGTGTTGGCCTGCTGTTGGAATTCATGGCCTTAAGCTACAGTGTGGAAATGAGAACTAGCACTTCAGTGTATACTAAGGCCTGGACGTGTTGCTTCTTTATATCTCAGGCGCTTGTTGAAGTGTGAAGGGAAGTTAACTTTTCATTCCCATTTGTTTCTAATGAGATAGCATTTTGATGAATTCATATGTGAACAAAAATATAAATAATGGTAAAATCTCACAAGTATGTTTTAATATGTTTTGTGATCAAAACAAAAACTCCTGCTGCAATCAAGTAAAGTTAAGTATTTCCCAGCTTTAGAATGCATAAGAAACATCCAAAAAGATGGACCACGCGAAGATTCTTCACTGTCACACCTCCAAGATTCTTATTCATCAGTTCGTTGTCTGCAGAGCTATGAAATGTTAATTTCAGGAAAAGTCCCAAATGCTGCCAATGCTGCTTCTTCAAAGTCTATGCAATGTGTCAAAACTGATTAATAATGCTCAGACAGTAGTATTAGCTAAATGCTAAAATATGAGGATGAACAATTCGTTTACCAGGCAGAGAAACAAAAACATATTATTGGTTTCTATGCTTACAATTAACACAACTTTTAAGATTTTTTTTGAGATTATACTATAGTAACATCATTTCCTCCCTTCAGACCTTCCCTTAATGCCCAGTCCTTATTCTCTTTCAAATTCAAGGGCTCTTTTTTCTTTAATTCTTGTAACATCCAGGTTATATTAGCACAGTTTTAATGATGTGAGATTTATTTTATTTATTTATTTATTTATTTTGGTTTTTCGAGACAGGGTTTCTCTGTAGCTTTGGAGCCTGCGCTGGAACTAGCTCTTGTAGACCAGGCTGGTCTCGAACTCACAAAGATCCGCCTGCCTCTGCCTCCCGAGTGCTGGGATTAAAGGTGTGCACCACCACCGCACAGCATGATGTGAGATTTATACTGAAGAGGATGAACATCTCTTTTTGATACATACAAACATATATAATCATTTAAAATTTTTGTCACCAAAGCTTATTAGACCAGTTTAAAGCCTTTAAAGTGAAAATACCTCCATTAATATAAAATTGCAAAAATTAATTACTATTATTTTCTTCACAAAATAAAGGTTCGGGTATATATCTGATGTGCATACAAATATAGTTAGTGTCCTTGATGTTGTGCAATCTTGTCCTCAAATTTTAATCTATTAATAAATTATATTTTTTAAATCTAATTTTTATTTATTTACAGATTTTACTCATTAAAATAAAACAGCTTTCTTTTGAGTTGTATCATTAGTTATGCTATTATTGATGTTCTAGAACTTGTATATTGGTGCTGACCATTTGTTAATGAAACTTCATAAAATGCCAGAATCTTTTTGTGTTTCTGTAACACTGGGTCACCTTGTTACAGAACACATTCTTTGGGATGACCACTAGAAATGCTATATGCTTTTAAAACAGTAAGTTAAAATGTTAGAAATTATAAAAAAAAAAAATTCCTCAACCTATGTTTGTAGATCAAATAGTTAACAAGATAAGAAGCCCATGAGGCCAGGATCCTGGAAGGAAAGGGGCAAGCAGAAAGAAAGCTTGACATTTAGTAATTTACATTCTCAGCAATTGCCAAGAGGTAGTAATAAGTCTGCAAGCAAGGCAGTGCCGCTGATAGTCTTTCAGTGCTTTAGAAATCAGAGTGCAACAACTAGCTGCTCTGATAAGTACCTAAGCTTTTGGTTTATATAACCATAGAGTCACCCCTTAACCATCAGTGATGAATGCATTTCCTAGCTAGCCCCAAATGTCCCATGCTTGAAGTTATCCACTGAATGTGAGTATATTGGTTACTGTGATGAGATACTATGTTTGTTATTTGTGATTAGGTTGGAGTATGTGGCTGAAAGGAAATTGCTTTGGGATTAGTTCCCAAAACAGTTGTTTGCTGTTGTTGAGACAGGGTCTCATTCTGTAACCTTGGCTAGGCTACAACTCACTTTGTAGACCAAACTACACTGGAACTTGTCACCCTCTTCTTACCTCAGCTTCTGAGTAGTAGTGTTAGAGGCATGAGGTACCAAACCCATCTCACTTTTAATTAATAATAATGGAGTGTATCTTACTTAGGGTTAACCTAGTAAGGCAGATCCTAAACACATGAGAAGACCATCCTAAAAAGGAGTTTTCTCTTTTTATTGAAGTATAAAGATGTCATTCTCTGAAATGATCCTGTGGCAAGGATATACAAGCAACTCAACTTTGAGGACAACCCCCATCATGAAAGAAGATAGGGATCTCATTTTTTTTTAAGTCAAGGAGCAGAATTTGTAACTTATGTGAGCTTTCTGGTAATTCTTAAGTACAGTAGGAAAAATGACCTGACTTATATCTTGATTTTGTTTAAATGTCCTCAAACAACCCTTGCACTTGGCAGTAGAGGCAATGGTTTGAAATTGAGGCCCGCTTTGCCTATATAATGAGACCAAAGAAATAAAAGTATAACAAGAAATCTGGAGCTGAGTCTATACCAGAGCTAAGCTGTGTCTTGCCTTCTGATCTATAGAAAATGAGAAGTTTATTTTTTTTAAAAAAAAACTATCTTTTCTCATTATACATACAAATCACAGTTCCCACTCCATCCCGTCCTCCCATTCCCTTCATCTCCCTTTTACACCCATCCATTCCTCAGAGAGGGTAAAGCTTTCTATGGGGAGTCAACAAAATCAAGCATGTTGCTTTGAGGCAGTACCAAGGCCTATCCTACTATATCTATGCTGAGCAAGGTAGCCCTCCAAAGAGAATGGGTTCCAAAAAGCCAGTGCAAAGATTAGGGATAAATCCTGGTCCAACTGCCAGTGGCCCAACAGTTTGCCCAGCCATACAACTGTCACCCGCATTCAGATTGCTTAATTTGGTCCTATGCTGGTTTCTTTCCTGTCAGATATGAGTTGGTGGGCTCCCATTAGCTTAGAAAAGCTGTTTCAGTGGGTATCTCCATCATGGTCTTGACCTGTTTGCCCATATTTTCAGTCTCCCATCGTTCAGTTAGACTGTGGGAGCTCAGCCCAGTGCTCCACTGTGGATCTCTGCCTCTGCTTCCATCAGTTCCTGGATGAAGGTTCTATGATGACTTTTAAGATAGTCATCATTCTGATTATGGGGGAAGGTCAGTTAGGACACCCTCTTCACTATTGCTTAGGGTCTATTCTGGGGTCATCCTTGTGGACTCTTGGAAAATTTTCTACATCCATGTTTCTTGCAAACACCATAATGGCTTTCTCAATCAAGATATGTCTTTCATTGATCTCTGTCTCTGTCCTTTCCCCACCTTGTTCCTTCATGTTCTCCTCCCACCTACTCTTTCATGCTTCTTCCATTTTGCTCTTTCTTATCCCCCATTAGCATGCTCCGAATTTTCTCAGGAGACCTTGTCTATTTCTCTTTCCCAATGGGATCTATAAATGTTTCTCTTAGGGTTTTCCTTGTTGCTTAGCTTCTCTGGGGTTGTGGACTATAGGTTCGTTATACTTTGCCTTATCCTTTGTATCCACTTATGAGTAAGTATACACCATGCTCATCTTTCTGGGTTGGGGTTACCTTATTAAGATGTTTTTTTTTTCTAGTTCCATCCATTTGCATGCAAAATTCAAGATGTCATTGTTTTTTTCCGCTGAGTAGTATTCCAGTGTGTATATATTCCACACTTTCTGGATCCATTCTTCCATTGAGGGGCACCTAGGTTGTTTCCAGGTTCTGGCTATTACAAATAATGCTGCTATGAACATAGTAGCACAAATGCTTTTGTAGTACGGTTGGGCATCTCTTGCCAACCCATCTCACTTCCCAAGAGTGGTATTGCTGGATCCTGAGGTAGGTTGATTCCCAGTTTCCTGAGAAACCGCCACACTGATTTCCAAAGTGGTTGCACACGTTCGCATTCCCACCAGCAATGAAGGTTTGGCAAGATACTTGGCTCTAGAGGGGATCCCCGGGGTCCACAGGGATGTCCCCAGCTAGGTATTTGGGCAGCAGAGGAGAGAGTGCCTGAACTAGCCTTTCCCATTGTCATATTGATGAGTATTTTGATCACCATAAGAGGTCTCATCCAATGGTTGGAGATAGAGGCAGAGACCTGCATTCACATCAGAGCAAACAACTGAGCTCCCAAGGTGCAGTTGAAGAGCAGAAGCTGGAAGAAGATGAGTAAGGAACTCAGGACTGTGAGGGGCTGGTCTACCCACTGAGACAATGTACCTGACCAAAGAGAGCTCACTCAATCCTGCTGGACTGAGACTGATGGAGCATATGACCAAATCAGACTCTCTGAATGTGGCTACCAATGGGGGCAGACTGAGTAGCCATCGATAATGACACTGTTTCCTATCTTCTCTGCATGATTAGGCTTTTTGGGAACCCAGTCTATTTGGATGAACACCTTCTTGGGCCAGGATGGAGGGGGGAGGGCCTTAGACCTTCCACAGGGCAGGCTACCCTGCCCTCTCTTAAGGTAGCAGGGAGAGGGAGGAGGGGTAGTGGGAGGGTGGGAGGGAGGGTAGTGGAAGAGCGGGGGGGGGAGATAAGGGGAGAAAGTGTAAATTTTTGAATGAAAAAAATAAAAGGAAAATAATTAAAGATTTTCATTGTATAAACTGCATAGTCCTCTTCATTTCTAAACATGAAACCCTAGATTTTCTATTTTCTGATTTTTAGTTGTTATTTGTAATATTTACCCTAGAATTTAAGAGATACAGTTCCTCAGGGTTAAAGAAGCAAGGTAGCGGCAGACTGTGTTGGAGGGGAATGTGTAATAACTGCTTTTTCACAACTAAGCAGGCATAGAAACTGAGAATATAATGGGGAAGAGGCCAGGTTAATATACAGCTAAGGATTCACCTTTGCTGTCCAACCTTCTCCAGTTTGGGTTCAATTTCTGTCAGTTTAAAAACTTCTCAGAACAGTATCATCAGCTAGAACCTAAGTTTCTAAACACATAGATCCAGGGGGACATTTCACATTCAGAATATAACAGTGTTTCATAAACAGTAGACATCTCTAAAGCCGTCAGTTATTTGCTTGGGATGAGTTGGTAGATTAACATTTTAAATTGGGTATATGACAGTGCAAGATGGATTGCTTTTGTGTAAAATTTGAAGAAGCTATTGAAAGTGGGGAATCTACTGAAGTAGTATATGTCAGAAATGAGAGGCAATATTACTATATTACTATTGGACAGAATTAAGTTATGGTAGTATTGCCCAGATAATTTATAATATTTGATTCCTAGCTGTCAGAAAAGATGAGGATAAGGATAATCACATAGTCATTTCTTTTTTCTGGCCCCTTGTTGTTCTTTGAGATCTAGAATACAATAACAGAGCAATAGCTAATAGAAAGATGTGTTTGGCCTAAATTCTGTGTTGGATATTAAGGTAGAGATGACTAGTAGTCAGGTAATGAATTGATCAGTTTGAATACTCAAAAATTAACATAGATTGGTGGCTTCAAAAAGAGAAATGTGTGGTCTTTCAGGTATAGAGATTGATTTAATTATTTGGGCTTTTGAAGTCTTATCTAAAATCCAATTACTCATAATTATGTCTAAAGTGTTTTCCTAA
>JAQHUG010000061.1:473366-485744 GCA_028555095.1 Dicrostonyx torquatus | reverse complement strand
GAAATATGAACTCTTAATAAACTATCTCAAAAGGTGACGTAGGCCATGCACACTTTTTTGCATGGGGGAGATGCCTATAGTTTATAGTAAGAAATGAGTTAATTGGTACTCTAGGTTATGAAGCAAGTTATGGACTATCAAAGTATTTTCCTTCCCTGCTTGCTGCATGTATATGGGGCAGTTTCAGTCTCTGCAGTATGATTTATCTGCAGCCCTCACTGGATCCTCTCATTTGAAATAGTGCAGCATTAAAGAAAGGGAGAAACATCTGGGAATCCTTCTCTTCAGAAGTAACTTACAGTGACAGCAATAAGTAAATGAGCCATGGTTGGGAAGCTAGAGTTGACAAGTAATAAAAAGGAGCGTTACTAAACTATACTTTTGTAAGGAAGTAACAAAAATATCTCTTAGTTCTAGAAGCAGATTGTAGGAAGAACTAGAATTCCAGCAATTCTAGACTCAGGATTACATTAATATTTAGAGTTAATTAGAACAACTAATAATACATAACAGAGGAAACCTCCAACAGCCAGACTGACAGACTTCAAATAAAAATCAAGGAGCAGGGAGAGATAAAGAGCCTGCAGAGAGACCAGTGACAAACAGCCAAAAGAAACTCTTGAAGTTAAGAATATAATTTATATTGGGAAAAACCTCTGTGCCTTATTTCCAACCCCAAGGACAAGATGCTAGTGGAGGTATTTGAAGCCTGAATAGTAAGAGAAACCTTGGTAAGAACAAATCCCAAACCCTGCTCAATTGCTGAGTAGATGGAATCAAACCCCATCACAAGCCAGAGGGTAACCACTCTCATCTAAAGACATGAAAACTATTTACTCAGTCTCTAATGTTCAGCACAAGACATTCAGCTTTAAAGGAAATTTATGAGCTGTAGAAAATGGCAATAAAAGAAAATGGAAATATTACCAAGATGAAAAGAATTCAACCAAGCTAAAGATATGACCTACATAATAGCACTATCCGACCGAACATTTAAAATAACTATTATTAAAATTGTTTAAACAAATGAAAATGTGGACAATACCTGTATCTAGAGGAAACTGTAGTAGGGAACTGGAATTCTAAAGAAGGGACTGAATGGCAAAGCTAACCATGAAGATCATAGTAGCAGAAGTCAGAATGCCTTCACTGGGCTCATCAGTATGCATCACTTGAGTGAGAGGGGAAAAAAAAGTGTGCTTGGATGTAAATAAACAGAATTTAAAGACCAAAGAGGAAATGTAGTCTAAAACTGACATGAATTACAATACATCAAATACTTGCACAATTTACATTTGCTTGTTTGTCATCCCAGAGTACCTTTTGTGTCTTATCTGAGATTCTAATCTGAAAGAGGTTGCAACAGGGAACAGAGCCAAGCACTATTTGAAGAAATAAAAACAAAGGACTACACAAAGGAAATATGGAAAGATTAATGAGAACTTAATGAGAAAAATCTCAATAAAAGCCTAAAGCACATATTAAAATAGCCCAAAGAATAAATAAGTACATTTATAATGCTATAAAGGTAAATAATAGTTAATCTGCTCCAAGACAAAGACAAAGAGAAAAAAATTGAGATGTTTGGAAAATAGGATGCAGCTACATGAAGAGGAAATGAATCAAGTCAGAAGAGTGATATCCTTAAAGTGCTTAAAAATGCTCTAATTTGAGTTATTTACTTGTCAAGAGAAAACACAATAAAGCCAAAATGAGAGAGGCTTTTTTTTCTATTGAACATGGGAGAAATGATTATATTAATAAAATTGTGTATAACAATGGTTCAATGAAGATTTTTAGGGATAGGGAATATAATACCTGCAAAAAATTGAATACCTGTGCATTCACAGAAATGAATGATGCTAAGAATGAATGAATTAAAGTAAAAAAGAAATTGTTTTCTTTTTATTTGTAAGCTAACAATGACCAAAACAAACTGTAGGGCTTGGAAATGGTACTTGCCACCAAGCCTGACTACCTGAATTCCAACACCAGGATGCACATGGTAGAAGAAAATTGCTGCTAATTCTGGTAATTGTCTTTTGACTTGAAATTGCATGCATTTGCCTACAAAACACAGACCCAAACAACAGACACACACACACACACACACACACACACACGAGAGAGAGAAAGAGAGAGAGAGAGAGAGAGAGAGAGAGAGAGAGAGAGAGAGAGAGAGAGAGAGACCATTTTCACATACACAAGCAATAAGTTTTTAAAAACTAAAATGCAGAATATTTTGGTTGTGAGCCTAGGCTTTAACAGCTGAGCTGTCTTACTGCAATTTGTATGTGATATTTTATCCATACTCATGGCGAACTGCCCTTTCCAGGATGGGGGCAGAAAGAAGGGAGCTGGGGGATAGGAATGTGTGGGGGAATGATGGGAAGGATTGGTAGGGAGAATGTGGAGGAGGCTTACGTTTGGATGTAAAACAAATAGATAAAAAAAAAAGAGCAAAATGTTGCAGTAGTAATATTTGTTTAGCAAACATGCAAAAGTATAGTGGTTTGAAAGAAAGAGAATAGTCTCCATAAGCTAATATGTTTGAAATCTTGGTCCATCTTTAATGGAACTGTGTGGGAAGGAATGGCGGCATGACCTTGTTGGAGAAGGTGTGTTACTGGGGTCTAGCTTTGAGGTTACCAAAGACTGGCAGCATTCCTAATGTCTCTTTTCTCGTCTTGCTTTTGGGTAAAGGTGTTAGCTGTTAGTTTTCCTGCTTCCATGCCTTTGCTCTGTCGTCATGGAATACAACACTATGAAACAGTAAACCCAATTAAATGTTTTTATATTTATTTTTTAATGTAATGTTTTTCACAGTAGTAGAAAAAGTAATACACTTTTTAAAATTTAAAATGTATTGGAGTTAGTTATTTTATAAGGTATTTAAGGTGATTTAATATACCATATTTTTTTGTTATAGTCTTCAAGATAATTAGTCTAAATTAAAGTATAATCTGTTTTTCTTGTAGAGTATATGCACTAGAAAATGACCAGAATAAAAGTCAGAAAACATAGGTTGAGTGTAGTTTTTGACACTTCCAAAAACATTGCCAAAGATGAAACTTCTGTGAAACTCACATTTTTATTGCATATGGTATATTCCTCAATGCATTTTGAAGATTAGATGGTGAGCATGAGTATCCATACATGAAGAAAAATTTTAAGTTCTTGAGTGCTGTGTTTCAGGGGTGATTGCTTAGTAATTTTTGTAGCCTACTTCGGGCATTTCATATGCGTTAATCATGTTTTTGAGACAGTGTTGATGAAAGCAATCTACTGTTAACTCAATCATGTATTTGTTCATTGACTAATAATTTATTTAATGTCTGGGTGTTGATGATACGAGGAGAAGCTAAAAGTACAAGATAAGCATATATGAAATACAAAATGTCCAACCAACAAGAATATTTTATACTCAACAGAGACTAAAGCAAATGTCTAAGTATCCTTCAAATTTCTTATAGGCACTGACATTTTGTTGCACAGATTAGATAAAGTTTTTATATAAAGGCATCATAAATTGAAGAATTAATTACAGGTTCTTGATTTCAGACATTATTTGTAGAAGCAGAGGTAGATTTTTATTTCTTCTCATTGGTTTCACCTGAAAATACTGATGATAATATAAATCCTCTTATAGGAAGAATTAATGAAACAATTCCCACCAAGTGTTTGGATGATGCCTTAAATACAAGGAGTGCCCAATATTTGTTATTACCTTAAAATTAAATTTTCATGATATGATTTATTCTGTGAGAATAAGATTTCTATTTTTATTTATTTTTTATTTTTTTTCGAGACAGGGTTTCTCTGTGGCTTTGGAGTGTCTGTCCTGGAACTAGCTCTTATAGAGCAGGCTGGTCTCGAACTCACAGAGATCCACCTGCCTCTGCTTCCCGAGTGCTGGGATTAAAGGTGTATGTCACCACTGCCCGGCTGATTTCCTATTTTTAGATACCAGAATTGTTAACTGAATATATTTCACTCTTAAGGAAATTAATGAATTGAAAGATAACCATGATTTCACTAGCAAGGTATAGGTACAAATGTGCTAAGAGGAAGTTTTATTTTAAATTGATGTATTAATATATTTATTCTCTTTTTTTGTTTTGGATCAAACCTGTTTATTATTATTCAGACAGTAATAAAATCCTGTATCTAACAACATGTGTTAATTTTAAAGAAAACATTTGCTTTATATAAAGTGCTGCTATGAAACTGTATCAATAGAAAAAAGGAAAGTCACATAAAAGTTTATAACTGTGGCCAAGGCCTGAGTTATATTTGCTTGCTTTGCCTGGCTGTGAAGAATAGAATACAATTATGAGCTAAACCATACACTTCAGATAGACTGATATTGTAAATTCAGTAGTTATCTTGTACTTTGGTATAAAAATCTTTATTTTATAGATTCCAGGGCCTCTGAATGGTCACAGAGAATATGGCTTAACTTATTCTCTAACTGAATAGAATTTATCCAAGCATTCTTAAATGGAGAATTCTTTTGACATTTTCAGAATACGTCATTGTGCTTGTTTTTAACAATAAGTACATTCATGCCTTGTTTTGGAGAAATCTGGTCATTAATCTCTCTGTCTCTGTCTCTGTCTTCTCTCCCTCCTTCCCTCTCTCACTCTTCCACTCACTTTCCCATTTCTCTCCCCATCTACTCTCTGAAAGAACAATCTCTCAACAGATTTAGAAATTTTACCATTTTCACCTGGTCCTATCTGTATGTGTATCTTAGAAAATATTGTGTGAATTTCTTTCTTGGAAAATTTTAAAGGAGGATCAATCCAGACCATTGTAAATACTGTGTTAAATTTACAGATGAGGAGAGAAAGTCCTCATTAGTTATGTCAATGACTAATTAATAGACATAATCTAGACACCTGTAATCTACGGAAAAAATTAGTTCAGGATTCTTTCGGGCCAACTTCTTTTGCTGAGAATATAAATTTTAAGCAGCTATGAGAAATTTGAAGTATTTTTGTAAGTATTCTTTTATGATAAAATAAAATATTTTTAGCTGGGTGTGAGGGTGAATGCCTTTATTTTCACTATATTGAAGGAAGAGGAGGGCATATCTCCTTGAGTTCAAGGCCAACCTGTTCTACAAAGTTAGTTAAAGGACATTCATAGCTTCATAGTGAGATATATTCTCAATATTACACACACACACACACACACATACACACACAGAGAGACAGACAGACAGACAGATGGACATACATTTTTATATAGATATGATAATACTGATTCTTTATTTGTAAATATTTTATATTAGTTATTTGAGAATTTTTGTATTTTGATCATATTTATCCCCTACACACCCAACCATATATTCACTTTTTAAAAAATTTAAAGTCATCAAGACTACTTGTGCTGCCAAAATAGTCTTGAATGTTGAATCCCTGGTTTTCTAGTGGAGTATGTATAGCAGTGGCCACGCTATGAAAGAACAGTGACACTTTTCCCCACAGATCCAATTGCCAAAAGTTCTTCAGGATGTGACTGTATACACAGCCTCTCCATGCTGGGAATTGGTCTGGCTTTGGCTTGCACATCCTTATTCATGTTGTCACAACAACCGTAAATTCAAATGTACAGCATTCCTGCTGAACACAGAGACAGTGCTTCTTGTAGTCATTGACAGCCTGTGGTTCCTACACTCTTTCTATACCTCTTTCAGAACTGTCCCTGTGTCTTGGAAGGAGATAGTGTCATATATATGTTTATTAAGTCTAATTTTTTGTACCTTGGACAGTAGTGGGTCTCTGCGATTTCTTACGAATTTTTGTAAATAGAAACTTCTCTAATGATGTCTGAGAGATGCATTAATTTACAAGAATAATGATAAGTAATTAGGTATCTGTTAGATAGTAAATCCATTTAGTAGTGTAATAGTAATAAGTTTTCTGCTAGGGCACATAACATGTCTATCCATCAGTTCTTAGTCTGATGGTAGTATCAGGTATCCAGCTTTTGGAACAGGTCTTAAAACCAATCAGAAAGTGGTTGCTTACCGTTGATGTTTGTGACACTATTGGATCAGTGGGAATATCTTGCTAGTCCAGGAGAATTGTGACTTTTGGGTTTCACAACTGAGTAAGATTGATGAGTATTTTTTGATTCTCCAGTGGTGTGAATAGCATCTTCTAGCACTATGAAAGCTGCCCAGTGAGAATGAAGCTTCCATATTCATACTAGTTTGATTGTTCCATATTTTGACTAGAGTTTGTGGTTTTTTTCACCTCCAGGGCCTTATTTCACTTTCTAGGGAGTAACCAAGAACTTTAGCAATACCAACCAAACGCTTTGGTGCCTATTGCATCAACTTTAAAAGTTGTTGGCTAACAACTTTAAAGGTAGTAAAGTATTCCTGACACTGGGCTTTTTATTTGTTAGCCAGTTGTGCCTATTGAGAATATTGTTGTCTCATTATGGGGTAATTCCATTTTAACTACTGTGTGTGTGTGTGTGTGTGTGTGTGTGTTTGTAAACTTCTACAGTAGTGTATTTCAATATATGTTTAATGTTATTTTATTCTCCTCTGCTATGATCTCCCTTCCCACATGTAGAAATAAAACTCCTTGGACCGTTATTCCGTTTTAACTCTTTATACCAGTGTTTTCTGTCACCCCTTCTTTTAGACCTCCACACGTTTTGTCTCTTTACTAATTTCCTAACCTCAATGGGTATTACCTAATGAAATTTGCAGTTAGGTTGAATCACAATATCTATCTCTGACTTTTTATTATTTTTGCTACAATTGTGTCTTTACCAACCTTTATGTCTCACTGTGTGGCTTTTAAACTTTTTAATATTTGAAAACTTCATGAGACCAAGCACTATGGTTTTGCTCTTAGCTTTCCCCATACTTTTATTCTTATCTTATATAAACTAGGTTTTAGTAAGTTTATTGGAATCAAGCATAATACATAATACTTAGAATTGGAATAGTTTTTCATAGATTTTAAAAATTGCACTTATGCTTGGCTTTTTTCCATTAAAAGTACTCTGAGATAGTTATGTAGATTTGTTATCCCAGTTGTTTAGGAGTTAATGCAAGAGGATAACAAGTACAAGGGCTGCCTGTGTTACTGCTTAGGTTCTATACCAGCCTGAACAATTTAGTGAGACTCTGTTGTGTGACACTATCCAAGGCAGAGGCAGCATGAACAGAAGTATACTCACCCCAGATAAGACAACAAATACCCAAAAGTCAGAATGCCACCAAAGTCCACCTTGGATAATCAATGACTTTTAATGTGGTCACTTATAAGAATATGGATGAGGGATTACTTATGGGAGCAGAAAATACTCAAAGTATCACCCAAAGTGTAGCAACGTGGGTGATGACTTTTAGGTGATGAGGACCTGGAGCTGGCTGCACAACTTGCGTCTCCCAAATATGTTGGAGAGTGTTTGCTTTAGGAGGTTTAAATGGTCTAAGCCTCTCTGGGAACTTGACTTGTCAGATCCTAGGCCAGGCAGTGTGATTTGTCTAAGAGTGTATCTTAGCAATCCTTACTGCTTATAAAAGTTTGAGAAAAATTGTGCCTGGTGAATCTGGTCAGTTTCATGGATTACTTAGAGTCTGTGGTTTCATCTCATTTTTGAACAAACTTTGTGTTAAGTAGCTTCCTTCTAAGATATAAAGGTTTATTTTATTTTTATTTTATATTTGATGAAATTTGATACACAGAGACCCTTCCCATCATTTTTCCTATGGCTCTTGTGCGAGGCAACACTTTAACTTATATTTGGGTGGATCTATTGTGTTTGAGGCACATCAGATTTGCTCCTAGGAATGCTAAATTAATCAATCTGATACAAAGACACTGTGCAACTATAAAATTCCAAGTAATTTTAAGTGTTAGAAGGAAATAGTTCAGGATAGCCTATTGGAGGATAGATATATCCATATTAAGTCATCTTGAAGGACAAAGCCTTCTGAAGAAACCCCATTTGAGCTCACCTCTGGATGGACTAACTCAGTTATAAATGGGATTAACTAAGTTAGATCTTCAGTCATGTAGCATCCAATTGCTATCTGATGGGATAGCCAGGGTCTTTTAAGAAAGCCAATACCTCATGTATATAAACTGTAGTGTGATTTAGGTAGGAAGGAAGAGGTGTGACTTGAGCTGTTGGACTTAGAAATACAAAGCTCTGTGTTTCATGTTTATAGCTGGTCTCAGAAAGCAAATTATGCATTGAGAAAATGGTATAAGCCAATTAAAAGACTAAGAAAATAAAGTCAGCGACATTTGGTTACATTCTTCATCTTGTGATGTTACATCCTTTGTCCTGTGATATTGACAAGGTACTTTGAAATGTAAATATTCTGAAAATCTTGCTCCCCAACTTTTCTATGAGGTCTTTTGCACATACATTGAGGCATACATAAATAGGGGCTCCATGAAAAATTGAACCAACAATCATTCGTCAGTCTTAGTTTTACAGTTAAGGAATTTGCAAGAGTAAATATAGAAAGCTGCAAAACTGAATTAAAATTCACTTTGGTGGCTAAACAATAGAGAATGCTTCAGATGAAATAAAAAATGTGTGATTAAGTAAAAAAATTCATTGACTTTCTCTTCTGCCTTCAAGAGATAAAGCATCTAATTTACTTTCCAAATGTCCACTGAGAAGTGAAATTTACTTATATGAAAAGCATTGTAGCAAACACACAAACTCTAGATCTATTAAAGGAAATAATGAGAAATATCTAAGCTTGATTGTTTTAAAAAGTTTTATAGGAGACATTTGAATTAATTTAGTAAAAGAAGATGTTTATTAATAAACCAGTGTGGAGAACAGGAGAAATATTCATTAGAAATGCATAGGTCCCAAGATGCAGAAGAATCAGAAAATGTGAGAAAATAACATAGTTATTAATTTTATACAAAGTCCAAGTTCAATAATATGAAAACTGAAATCTTGATTGAAAGTGACCTTGGCAAAATATGTAAACACAGTGTCTTGTATTATGAATTGCAATAAGGCAAACAATTCACTGACAATATTCTAGAGAAACTAGCAGAAATTGACCTTTTCAAAGCACAGTGCTATTATTTATATAAAAATTGAAACTTTGAAGATCAAGTAAAATATAAATTGATATCATGAAAATTTAATTCTTAATAATATGTTGTGTATTTGTGTGAATGTGTGTAGTATCATATATGTTACATGTATGTATGCATATATATGTGTTATATACATGTCTGTGTTTAGATACATGCACCAACAGAAATGCAACAGAGGCCAAGAGATTACGCTGGGTGTCCTGCTCTACTAATTTTTTAAAAAGATATTCTCATTGTTCTTGGAAAGAGAAGTCATCCTACAAGCCTCTGTGATCTTATTCTCTCTGTCCTCCTGGCCCCCAAACATTAAGCTGCAGGCTTGCACACCATC
This sequence comes from Dicrostonyx torquatus, assembly GCA_028555095.1. Lineage (NCBI taxonomy): Eukaryota > Metazoa > Chordata > Mammalia > Rodentia > Cricetidae > Dicrostonyx > Dicrostonyx torquatus. The sequence goes on along the minus strand of JAQHUG010000061.1, from coordinate 476,309 downwards.
ACACCAAGCCTTTTGCTTGGGATGTTGAGATTGAAACTCAGATCTTCATGCTTGCCCAGCAAGCACACAACACAATGATAAATAAAAGTGTTTGTTGTTGTCCCTCCATTATAGAAGTAAGCATTTTCTTGCTTCACCAAATTCATTTTAGTATCTTATATTTTCCTTTTCAAATAATATTGAATGTAATTAGCTATTGATGCCAATATGCACATGAAGACTTTATCACTAGGACCTTGGAAATAGCAGTATATTGATTTTTACTTTTCACTGAATTAGTTACAAATATTTATTGACTGATTTAGTAGATAGTATTTTCCTTAAGTATCAATTGTCCATATTATTTAGTACTTTCATAGTTTTTGTATTCTGTTATTTGTGGAGTATGTTTCACAAGATATATGTCACAAGTAACTAAGTTACTGTGTTGATAATGCCATTGCTAAAGGCTTATTAATATACAACTTATTTGAACATAAAATTATAAGAGTTTTATGGCTTGCTTTTTAATTTTTTATGTGAGTTTTTTTGCCTGCATGTATATATGTCCATCATGTGAATGCCTGCTATTCATGAAAGCCTAACGTGAATTTCTAATTTTCTTATCTGGAGTGGAAATCATTTGTGAGCCACCCCATTAGTGCCAATAACTTATCCTGGGTCCATTTTAGGAATAGCCAATGTCTATAACCACAGAGTCATTTCTGCAACCCCGAAACTCGCTAACTTTAATGCTTAGAAGTTAATGTCAGGTTTTTGAGTTAAATGTCTGTATTACTCTTATATCTATGAAAAATAATGGATTATGTTATTAAATATTTCACACAAATTATAATAATAACAATATTTATATAGTGTTGAATCAATACTTCCTTTTTTTGACCTTTTAAGCAATATTAATTAAACATCTCCAAGAGTGATTTTACTGGGAGTTTCTGTTAACATTTAGATTAAAGTGAATGAGTGAATTGGCTGAGCAGGTAAAAGCAATTGCTTGTACAAGTGTGACATACTTAATGTGGTCTGCTGAACCCACAGTGAAGAGAATGGAGCACGTGCACTTACACACACATACCATGCACATAAACTCACAATAACACCCTAACACAAAAATAATTGCCTAAAATCACAGAACTCTACTATCTTTTTTAGATAGAATCTTGTTTGAGGGTTACCTGATGACATAGTGCCCAAAGAGTTTGTGCAAAATGTACCACGCTTGTAAGGAACAGTTGGAAATATATTCAAAGAAAAGAAGAGCATTCCTTACAGGGTAGTCTGATATTTATTATCCACCATGAAGCAACTTGTCTGCTGTTGCCCTGAGAACATGGCTATAATTGAGGCCGACCACTATTCCATGAATGAGGTCAGAATGGGCCTTGCTCTTCTTTAAAACTATTGAGGTATAGGGTCTTTTTTGTTTGTTTGTTTTTTGTTTTTTGAGGCAGGGTTTCCCTGTAGCTTTGGAGCCTGTCCTGGAACTAGCTCTTGTAGACTAGGCTAATCTCAAATGAGGTATAGTTTTTTTTTTTATGTAGAAAAGATAGATGCTAATGAAGGAAGTTAGGACCTGAATCCAGTGAGCTCCATGAGATTTACCATACAATAGGGTAAAAGTAAGGGAGAAGAGGAATAGAACTAGGGTTATGTAGGCATTGATTTCATAGGAGGTACAAATGATTGTAAGGAGGTATTATGAAGAGGAAGAGGAATAAACAATTAATCTAACACATATGTAACAATTTTGAAAGGAAATTTGGGAGAGGAGTAACATATATTTATTTATTCATGTACTTATTGCAGGATAATTAAATAAGACTTGTATAATCTGAACTGGCAAAAAGATAAGTAGTAAGACATTTAATGTCAGTTAGGTCTATCCCTTGTTTTTATATACTTAGATATAACTTGGGAATAGACTTGATTTTACCTGATCCTTGGAAAATGAGGGGTATATGAATCATGCAAAGAAAAAGAAAACATGGGTTTTTCTAACCCATGTTAAATACCATGTTCTTAGGGTAATAAAGTGTGGGTCCGAGTATACTCAACATGGGTTTGAACAAATGTTTAATGATGGGTGAGTAGAGTGAGGTTCAAAGTAATAGAATAATTAAGAAATTACATAATTTTATTATCATTGGGTGTGTGTGTTTGTGTGTGTGACAGATGTTTCAGGGCATGAGCACGTGAGTCATGGCACACTTGCCAACACCAAAGCACAAGCCTGTGGAATCAGTTTTTCAGTTTCTCCTTTATTTTATGTCCATATATTAGTACATAGATTATCAGACTTGCACTGTTGGATATCATGTGCCATTACCCGCTGAGCCATTTCTCTGGCCTCACCTCTTTTTGTAACTGGAGCAACATTTATGGGAGAAGAATGAAGTCAGAATGATATTATTTAGTATTTAAACAGATAGCCATCAAATTGGTGTCTTCTGATTTTAGGGGATTCTGTTTGTGTCTGGATGAGACAGAAGAACATAATAGCCATGATGTGGTAGAAAGAATAATGAAATGGATATTTACAGAACAATCATTCTATTTATGATTCCCTGAATTTACTAAATGTTTTGCTGCTATTCTGGTGCATTCTATGTCTCAGTTAGCTGAGCTTTCGAAGAAATCCTTTGTGAACCTCCTTTCATTCATCCTTTCACCCATTTCTGGCCTCTGTGCTGCCCAACACTTACTTTTTCCTCTGTTTCTGCTGACCTGCTGGATGTTCCAATTTTTTCTTTAGTTTCTCAGTACTTTATTTGCTGCTTAATGGACACACTTTAAAGTGTCTATGCTAGAATTCTAGAGTTTTCAACTGAATTCCTTAAAATGTGTCTCTAGTATATCTGTGAAAAAATTGCTTTCAATTTTTCAATCATAATTCTTACTATATTTCTCAATATGAACATTGATTTAATATCCTATAGAAGTATG
>JAQHUG010000061.1:407768-418908 GCA_028555095.1 Dicrostonyx torquatus | reverse complement strand
TTGGTGTGATCTTCTTTAACAAAGACTCTCTTTCTTTCAATATTCCTTTGTTGCTCGTAGTTATTTGCTTAGTGTTGATGCCTCCTAATACTTTCCTCAACCTTGTTTTCATGTCCACTGGTGTTATCCTTATTCAGCTCATGTTTAAGTAGTCATATTGTTGAGACTTTATGGGGGTAGCTTATGACATAAGAATTCTTACTTTATGTTAGCTCATGTACGCGTTAAGATTCTTAGCAGTTTCTTCGTATACTCAGAGGTTCTGGGTAACAAGGGAAATGCTTTGACGTAGTTGTTTTTCCTATGTGCAGTAGATGCTATCATGGTATTCCTATACTGTGTAGTCAGTCACATTTCAACAGCTGGTATTGTATTGTATGTTGTTGTGAATCCAAGATCCAGCAGCTTCTCAGATAGGATTTATTAGTGCTATTCCTGTAATCTATGTGAAGAGGTAAGCCTCGTTTTTTTCTGATTGTCAGCCTTGATTTTTTTTAATTTTGGGTATCATTGTTACTTTTCCTTAATTAAAGCCACCATGTTATTAGCAAGTAAGCCTGTTTCCCTGAGGTAGAAGCTATTATTCCCTTAGCTTGGTCCTTTAGCTCTTTATTAAAGGGATACATCTATTTATCTATCTTCTTAATATAATATTCATATCTGTCCTATCTCCTCCTACCAGATAATCAACATAATTCCCTATATCCTTCAGTGTTACAAGCATAAGAATTCAATTTTAATCTTTCAGATTAGTGAAAAACATAAGAAAATTGAGCTATGATAGGCATTATAAATTCTTATGTGACTCTTACCCATTAGTAAGGTCACAAACCTGAACACACTGTGAGGTATTTCTTCTGACTTTTCCACACAAAATTATTCTCTTTTAATGCATACTGTGTTTTATTCTCATACATTAGAAGAACATGCTTTAGGTATTAATGTTGTCAGAGATTCAAATGAAATATAGCTTGCCTTGAAAGTAGACAATTTCAAATGACCATTGATTTATCTTCCTAATGCTTTTATATTATCGGTGGTGTTTAACAGTATTAAGTTTCCTTAATATTTAATGGACACTTATGGTTCAACCACAGTGAAACTGTGCTTGAGTCTTGGTTTTCTTTAGTCTCTAGGCTATAATTTGAGCAATTTCCTTTCATACAACCATAGATACTTCAAATATCACAGGACTATGACAAATTTTCCCTAAAATAGCACAGTGCACTAATATTTAGCTACTCGTTTACCATGTTAACAGTATATATTATCTAGAGATATATTTTTCAGCATGACTCTATACCTATTATTCAGACTACTGAAAATCATGAAAACTTGGTTATTATTTATGCTATACTGTTTAAAAGAATTCTCATTCTAAAAATAATATGACACATAACATATTTAAAAAAAATCTCATACACCAAGTAATCAAAGTAATATAATTTACCTTAGGTTATTAAACAAAGACCCAAATGGGATGAAGTTTGGCATGGTGCTAATTGCTGCCATATAATCAACAATCATTTTAATTTTATCAGAATATAGACATGTCATTGACAAAAAACTCATATTCATTTCATAATATCTGAAAATAAATTTGATTGTTGATTTCATTAATGTCTTTTTACCTATCTTCTCATGTTGACTAAGGTTGTTGAACACAAAGGTGATTTAAATTTTTTGAATGTTCTCAGAAGAGGAGGGATATGTAGGTGTGGCTTTTTCTTGTTGAGTGTCATGCAGTTTAACTGGTAATTTTATTCCTCAAAGGGCAAAGGATGAAAATCAAATGATGAGCTAGATATGATAGACTACTGCTCATTTCTACAAGAGAGAGAAAGAATTCTTTTGATTACACTTTGAACAAGAACATATATAAAGCAAAGGGTATCTTACATGATTGCCTCTATTTTAAACTCAGTGTTATAAAATGAATTTTCTGATTGATAATTAAGCAGGAACTTTATGTCCTCAAAAGATAACCACATTTCTTCTTGAAGATGGTCACTGCTTAAGAGAAGGAGGCAGTGGAATTCTGGTCAGAGAGTAAGTTAACAACAGTCTTTATACTACAAAGTGATTAACAATGTTGGTAAACACTGGAAGATGAGTTTGGCATGTCTCGAAGATGATTCAAAGAAGAGTTTTCATAGGTGGTATCAAGGTGGGAATGATCATAATTTGAACCCAAAGGTTAAAGGGGTTATTATTTTCTGATGTCTGTCTAGTGGTAGTGGGGATGAGACTGAAAGTCTTATGTGCTGGAGAGATGGCTCAGTGGTTAAGAGCATTGCCTGCTCTTCCAAAGGTCCTGAGTTCAATTCCCAGCAACCACATGGTGGCTCACAACCATCTGTAATGAGGTCTGGTGCCCTCTTCTGGCCTGCAGACATATACACAGACAGAATATTGTACACGAAAGTCTTATGTAAATTCTTGTCTTATGTAAAACCTATTACACCAATTTTACCTGAGTTATAAAAGTTGATTTACCTTGACTATGAGAAAGCCTTTTTAAAGTAATATATGCTCTACAAAACAAAGTTATTACTAAAAGATTAACAACTAAATTTTAAGATATTATATTTCAATTGATAATAGTATAATCTCTAAATCTCTAATATAGTTAATTGTACTTTGGGAACTGCTTAGCATAATAACAATTCTTTCACTTTCCTGACTCATGGATGCTGTGTCTAGCTGTATTAAATCCATTGTATGTTACCAATAACCTTATTTGTTTTGGCTATACTAATAGGAGGCTGATTGTTATTGATCATATAAGACTTTATTCTAATTATACTTCTGAAGAAACAATTCATATATTACAGTGATTTTCTTCCTTCTCTTTTACTTTTGAGCTCTTCAACAAAAGACACTTCTGAGTAACAGTGCATTTCAAGATATTTAGAAATATTTTTATTAATTGGGTAATTTGCCATGATCATGAATTTTAGACATTACTTCAATTTTTAGGTTCAAGATTGAAATTTATATATTTCCCTTCTTTGTTTACTCTTTCATGCTTCATAAGATAATTTAATTACTTTTCAGTAACTTCAAGGTTATGGTTAGTTATTGGTCCTGAATCTTTCTAAAGAGGTGTTTCTATAATGAAAATGCCAGAAAGCATAGTTTCTTCCAATAAATCTTTATTTATTTTCCCACAGAATTCTGTTAGTTCCCCTTTCTACCTTTTGTCTGTCTAGGAAATTCAAATATTTGTCAGGACTAATTCTCTACTGCTAAAAACATTTTAAGTAGAAGAAAAGTATCAGTTTGGATCAATTCTTTGAAAAGAAAATATTTCTTAAATTTATGCAAAAGGTTGAAATTGTAGCAGTTGAAAACTGTGTAATGGGACTAGTTTCATTTCTCACTCAAACACAGTGGAAGTATAATTTTAATGCAAGATGTAATTCTGGTGTTGGAATACTCTTTCTTGGTTTTGTAGGCCTTTGTTTTCTTCAGGCAAAACACTAGACGACAAAACCTCACAAAGATATAATTACCTTCCCATTTAACAACTGGGAAAGCACAGGGGAAAAAAATCGTTCATTCAGGATTTTTTGACGTCATTGTTTAGGATGGAGTCAAAGTGGATATTATTATGAATAAAGAAGTGGCAAATGGCTTCAGGCTCCAAAGTTCTAGATTTGTTTTACACTCCATATTTATTGAAATTGTTTAAGGAAAGCTACTTTCTGGTCCTTTTTACTCACTGTTCCTGCAATAGAATTGCCATGAAACTATATGTGAAAACACATTTAAAGCATAAATGGAATCTACAACCTACTAATTTGTTTAATACAATTATTCATTATGGGTATGATATTTTGTTAAAACCTCTGCTATAATCAACATCTGATATGATCATTTGATAAAGAAGGAAATGATTACTGATTTTGGTTGAGAGTGTTTCCGTCATGATTGACTGATACTGTTGTGTTAGAGCCTGTGGAATACATCATAATGTATTTGATTGCACCTCGGGTAGCAATATGGTTTCTTCTTTACTAGGCATCATCTTTAGGGTCCTGCTTCCATTAACCTTATATAATGAACTCAGCCCCTCAACCTGCCAGCAACACTATATTGTTGGCCACACTTAATATGTGGGCTTTAGTTAGTACATTCCAGAACCAAATTATAGAAAGGACCTTGCTTGTCTAATATTAACAAAACTAAATCAAAACAATAACAAGTCTAAAAAGTACAGTTTTCATCTCTTCAAGATAGAAATCTGCAATGAGATAACAAGAGAGAAGGGTCTGCTTAGACAGATGCATCTTCCATGTTAGCACATTTTGTCTCTAGACTTAGAATAGCTCTCTCCGGGGATGTGCCATTTATGTCCTGTTTTCAGAAACACAAGGAAAAGACACAGAGCCCTTTTGTCCTCTGTTTCTAATTGAACAGTCCTCAATGTTATAGAAAGTATATGGTTTGGTTCCCTTCAATGTTCATGAAAGGACTTAGGCATTTTACAAAGAATGTTTTTATTTATAAATTCATATTGTAGATAAGGAGAAAAACACACACATTATCATATGAAGGCATAATGGGACTGCTGGTTTCATACAAAGAATGGTTTCGTTAAAAAAACATCCTGGCTGGGGTGAATAGAATATGTTCAAGTTTTTCTAAAACTTTGTGTTATTTTTTCTTTCAGCAAAGCAAGCAGTATAGGCTGATAGTCCATTTCTTGGCTTTTTCTAGATTTTGTAGACAATATTTTCAGGACCTATTATAAATAAGAAGTTTCATTTTATAACAGTCAAACCCTTTATTTCTTTAACAGTGTGGCCTATTAAGTGAAGTCACAGGCTTCTAACATTGATAGCTCATTTTAGTGGTTCAATCAGGAATTTTTAGCACTAATATTTATTAATTCATTTTGGATTAACCCCCAAATCATTTTAGTTTAATAAGACTGTGATTTTTTAACCAAAGTCCATTAATTTTGCTTACTCCAGAGAAGTTAAGAAGTAAAATCAAAAGTGAAGCTGCATGGCTTCAGAATGGCTATTGTGTGTAGAAGTTCATGGAGATGTTTAGACTTTGGGTCTGGATGAGTGCTTGTTTGTGTGGCTGGATTAATCTAGATATGTGGTGTTTTTATTTTGTTGTAGATTGGTTTGGGGTTTTTTTTTGTAAGGTCTTTACAAAGAAATGATTTTTTGTACCTAAACATATTAACTTGTTTCTTTGATACTGAGATTAATATAATTCTATTATTTTTCTATAATTATATCATTTATCCCTTCCCTTTCTTCTAAACCCTCCCATATACCCATCCTTGCTCTTGTTAAAAATCATGGCCTCTTTTTTATGAATTGTTGCTCTATGGGTATATGTATATAGATATACTTACTCATAAAAATAAATATAACCTGCTTAGTGTATATGATATTATTTTATATATGTCTTTAGGGCCACCCATTTAGCTTTGAATAACCAACTGATGGGCCTTTCCCTAGGAAAGACAATTTTTCTACCACTCTTAACATTCCTTAGGTTTCTATTTTTTTTTTCCATGTGGACTTGAGACCTCTTTGGCTTTCTTCAATCATACTAACATGTTCCTTATTTTAGCTCTAGTTATAATATTGCTATAGTTCTGTTATTTGTGGGCATGTTTGGTTCATGTTTTATGCTTGGTTTTGGAAAGCCCAAAGTAAGGCCCACATATTAATATAATTCTACTATAGTATTTTGTAGCAGTTGTGAGGCTAATTATTACGCAGTCATATTGGTGAGACATTATGGGTTTAGCTTCAGATATTTCTAGGAGACACAATCTCACAGAAAACTTCCTGCTCCTCTTGTTCTTATGATCTTTTGTTCTCACCTTCAGCCATGATCCCAGATCTCAGGTGCAAAAGTGATATTGTAGATATCAGGACTTGGCTCCACAGACCTATATTTTGATAACTTGTAGCTTTCTATAATTTTTTCTTTTTTGTAATTTTGCAAAAGGAAGTTTCCTTAAGGGGGGCTGAGAACTGTCAAGTAAGTACCTGCCAGTGAAAGGACAGATATTTAAAACGTTTTTCATGATTATGCAGGCTTCTTAAACTAATGGTTGTATTTTTGTTATCGGAGATCCATAACTTCATTAGCCGTGCGTAGTTTGCAAGCTTTATAGATTTATAGTTCTAGGCCTCCAAGGTACACAGGCCACTACTAGACCTTTGGGGTTATGTGCCGTATTGATCATTGTTAAGGTTCATAGGCAACATAGCAGTGTAGGAGTGTTTTGTCTTCTTTGGAAAATTGTATAGCATCTTCTGGTACCATGATCATTATTTATTTGGGAGAAAGTTTCTAGTCTAGTTCCAGCTCAATGGCTTCTGGGCCCTCTGTCTGAGGAAGATTGTCTTTAGTAATAAAGACTTTAACTTCAGCTCTGGTTAAAGTTTGAAAAACTCATATGGAATCCCAGTATTACGACCTAAAAAGTCTTATTATGTATGTAATTCATAGTAAAATTTATACATATATAGTTTAAATCAAAATTTTTCATCTGAGGTAGAAATGCTACCTATAGTCAAAGACTATTTAACAAAAATGTTAACACCAGGCACTAATTCATGTGAAAACAAAGAGCATGTTTATTATACACATAAAATATTTTTAAAGTATATTATATACAATTGATAATGATATTCCCTACATGGCTCAAATGCAGCACAATCAAGAAAAAATTACAACCCATGAAAGCATAATATATATTAAGCATCACAAAATATACTGAGACATAGATGACTTAATATACCTTTTCATTATATTTCTTGTATCATTGCTATTTCAGTCAGTAGAGCATGAGAATTTTAACCTCAGGGTCATAGGTTCAGACCCTTTATTGGACGCCAAATTGTTGGAAAGAGAGCTGCTTGATGGTTCCTGGTCATCAGGCTAGCATAGACTTGAAATAATCACACAAACTATATTAATTACATCACTGCTTGGCCCATTAGTTCTTGCTTCTTTTGGCTAACTCTTACATATTAATTTAACCCATTTTTATTAATCTGTGTATCGCCAAATGACAGTGGCTTACCAGCTAAAGTTCAACATATCTGTCTTCAATGGCTCCAAAGCATTGCTCTGACTCTGCCCTTCTTTCTCTCAACACTCAGCTTAGTTTTCCCTGCCTACCTAGGTTCTACATAAGGTCCAAAGCATTTTCTTTATTCATTTATGGTAATCACAGCACACAGAGGGGAGTCCCACATCATATCATGTGCATTTTTATCATGAAATTTAAGGTATTGGCAATTTTAAGTAGAGTTGAGACATATCAAAATATTTATTTTGGGTATATTTAAGCTACATGCTTATTATATTTAGTCTCAATGATTTGGTGTGGTTAATGACTCAGTCAGTCCAGTGTTTGTGACACAAGCATGAGGACATGAGCCTGGTTACTCAGGTACTTTTACAATCGAACTTTGTATGTTTTCTTTCACAAAGAATGAAAAACAAAAGATCTTGAATTGAGTGAATTTCATACGAGGTAGGAAGAATTTCATAGGAGCTTGAGAATGGAAAAGGGTAATCAAATCTATTGTTTGGAAAAATGTTTATTTTCAATAAAAAAGTTAATGTGGAAATTGTAAAAGATACATTTTAAAGTTATAAGTTGAAAATAATGTATCATAAATTCAAGACATTAAATGTAAAGACACAAAGAACTATGTATACCATTATGAGAAAATTATATAGCTCAATGATGGCTCAGTAAATTTTTGTTTATAGAAGAATAATTTAAATGCAGGAAAATGAGATGGGAAATATATAACAAATACCAAATACATTCTTTTAATATCTCTATAAATGATTTGATTTTGGATATTGCTGTTGTTTTTCTCTTATGGTGAGTTTTACTATTTCAGGCTAAAATGATTGCACCTTAGAATTAGAAGCCTAAAGTGTATATTTAAAATTTTTATATTTAAAAATTTCCAATTTAAAATAGTGCTGCAATGTTTACTAATTACCTCTACGATATTAAATCTTCCATTAGGAAAAAATGCATAATTGTATATTTTTAATTGATAATTGAGGGTAAATGATTCCACATAGAGGAAAAAGAACTCATACTTATGAGGGAGAATTCTTGGAACAGTTGCCAAATATCATAGAAAACAATTGAAGTCATTTGTGAAATGGAATAATGATTAAAACACCTCATATAACTTTAATGAATGTTACAGATATGTCAGGATAGTTTTCTCATTGAGGTATTCATACACTTATCTAATGTATATATGTCAGTATCCAATTAGTATAACACAGAATACCATTCACAGATAATACTGATTCAATTTCACTAACATAATATTACCATTAAATTGAATAAAAGTTGTTTAAAACTTTATGATACAATGGGCAAACTGACTTGATCTATAGTACAAGAAAGAACATACCAATTTATGTCTATATCTGTCCATCAAGTCTCCAAAGATTAGAGTTTGGCATGTGATCTTTTAAAGATGTTCTGTAAGGAATTACCTTTTATTTTATAACCACAAATAACTTTTAAACCTGAGGATGTGATCTGTATAGAAGAATCATTATTATTGCTTTTCTTCAGTTTGCTGCCTCTGTTTAAAACTCTGTGCTGTTAATCATTCTGTTAAAGCCAACTGGATAAAATCCTTTAATAAATCTACGCCACCAGGCAGTTTCCAAGGCAATGACACACACCTTCCTCCCAAATACGACTTGGAATGTTCAAGCAGAAAGGAAAATTTGGGTAGTACTGCTCACCTGCGGCTGTTTGTTGACTTACTATTTAAATATGTATCTAGGGGCTTCAAAATATTATATTTTTATTATTACAATCAATTATTTTGATAACAAATGGCACTAGTGCAATAATACATTAGGATAGCACACGAGTAGAAGCTATTTCTGAGCAGTAATAATAACATAATTCTGCAATGTCAGATAATCTCTACAGAGATGCTTGGTTGAGAAAAGAGTGTACTTCAAAATAAAGATTAAAATTTTCCTTTTAGTTTATGAATTTTCACATTATAATCAACTAACCTTTAGCTTTTCTTTCCTCAAGCAAAATCCCATATTTAATTTAATACTTAGTAATTGTATACAATATTTTCAAAAGACCAACTTGAACTTGTGTAAAATATGCATTATAAAATACAGCACCATCTTAAATGCTCCTTTTTACAATTCAAACTTTTACCTTGTGCTAAGAGAGAAATAAAACTTGCTAATTTTATGTTCAAAATGTGTGTGTGTGTGTGTGTGTGTGTGTGTGTGTGTGTGTGTGCGCGCGCGCGCCTGCATGAATGCCATGGCATATGTGTGGAGCAATTTGAGGACAATGTTCAAGAGTTCATTCTCTCCTATTATCATGTGTGCCTTGAGGACCCACTTAAGTCATCAATGAAGTGTTTTTACCAACTGAATAATCATAGTGACATGAAATATTTTTATGCAAGTAGATTGTAATAAAATCAAAAGTGTTCTTGTCATAATTATATGGAATATTTTGAAAAACTAGAATCATAATTCCTGTGTTATATTTCCTCATCTCCATTCCTAACACCATTTCTGGTAGGTACACTGCTCTTCCTCAGTCTGCATTTGAAGCAAGTTAATTAAATAGTAGTTAATAGAAAAGATAGAAATTATAATAAGCAAGTAATTCGCTTTTTATACATTAAAATGTGTGCTAGAGAAATGTCTCGGTAATTAAGAGCATTTATTGCTCTTTGGAGGCTAAAATAATTGCCAGCATCCCTGTTGGACAACAACACACAATGACAATCTCCTCTTGCCTCCAAATGTATGTACAGTCATATAGACATACATATACAGACACACATACATGCACATATACATATATATATATATATATAAACATATTTTTTCTTGCAGTAATATTTTGAGTTTTTTTGCCTTTATAGTATTTTACCTCAACTTGTACCTGCTCCAACTCCCCTTCTCTCTCTCCAAACCCTCCAGCTCTGAGAATGAATTGTGAAGATGAGGCCATAAAATTTATTCGCATTTGATAGGTTCTGTGGGAGGAAGAGTCAGTTTTAACCATGTGAGCACTGGAGGTGGACCACACTCCAGGTCAGTTCCCTCAAAGTCAATTGTATTTGGACAACACCAACTGGAATTTATGAAGAGAGGAGAAAGAAGACTCTGAAATATGGACAGAAAGGGAGAAAGAGTGTATGTGAGGGAATTGGGGGAAATAGTGAATATGACCAAACTACATTATATGAAATCCTCAATGAATTAATAAAAATAGTATTAATAAACAATGCACAGAGAATAGTATATTTCAGAATTTTCAGACCCAAAGGGACCACATATAGTTCACTCCTCTTCAAAAAAAATCAGAGATCATTGCCAAAGAGGAAGTTGAAAAAATAATAAGTGCCAGAGGTAGTTAATGAATATCTTCTAGACATAGCAGGGCACCTGTAAGTATGAACTCACTGTGACTGTGACAGAATGCACCAATTCTCTGTGAGTCCAAGTCAGACTAAATCTCAGCATGTAGAATCAAATTGGGCACATAATTCTACCATATCCAAGGAGCAATTGACAATTATTAGTTGCAAGGAGAGAAAGAAAAGTTTTCTCTGAGAGTGTAGCACCTGATAGTCTGAGAATTCCCTACTGGAAGACAAAGTATCCAAGAATATTTATAGATTTGAGTAGATCAAATCAGTCTTGAAAAGGACATAAGAATTTGATAGAAATCTGAGATTTGTTCAGGAGAGGGCAATGAATTTGATCAAAACATGTATAAAATTCTCAAAAGAAATGAGCACAAAACAATATGTAGATAAGACAATTCAGGAACAAATAGCTGTATTGATTCTATTTATTTGGAAGAAACAAGTTTGTGCTAGGGTGACAAAAAGCATATTAACAGGAGTATATGTATGTGGGTTTTCTGTACAAAGGAGCACAGCAAAACCTTCAGAGAATAGCACACACCCTCTATTTTGTTGTAGTTGTTACATAAGTGTACATAGCTATCATCAATATTTCATTGGATACATTAAATTGTTATTTTACTGTAGTAAGTAATACATCTTAAAAGGTAGTTCTAGGCCTCTGATTTCAGCCTACTCCCTCATAA
>JAQHUG010000061.1:341654-380394 GCA_028555095.1 Dicrostonyx torquatus | reverse complement strand
ACACAAAAATCTTTAAATGACATTTCTTTATGTTGTTTCATTATTAAATGTAAAGATGGATTGGATTATATGCTATGTTTATACTTGGAACCTTGCAGAGAGAGTTTCTTTGTGTAGCATATAGTTTGTAAAAAGTAGTTTATAGTATTATACCCTTAAATGATAATAATGCACAACAGAATTTTATTTAAAACATGAGCTTACTCTTTTCATTATCTGTATGTTTGTACCTGTTTGGTTCTTACAGCTGTTATTTCAAGAAATCAAGAAGGTCCAGGAGAAATGGGAAAAGCTGTTGTTATTCCAAAAGATGACCAAGAGAAAATGAAGGAGTTGTTTAAAATCAATCAGTTTAACCTCATGGCCAGTGACTTGATTGCCCTTAACCGAAGTCTGCCGGATGTGAGATTAGAAGGGTAAGTTTGCATGTGCTGTGAAACCTTGTGTGTTACTAAATTCCATGTTTCCCAACTTCTGCTCTGACTGTATGAATTTTATACCAACTTGGTTCTTGCTGATTATGAAACAAATAACCAACTTTAGCTGAGAAAAATGAAGTATTTTCTTTTCAGATAAAGCCAAATACATTACTTGGAAAGGCATTGAAGATTACAAAGACTACTAAGCTTTTAATCCAAAAAGGTCATCTTTGTTTTACTCTATCTTTCTGAATACCAAACATGGTATATCATAAGTTATTTTTATATAAATTTCTAAGAATGCATCACAAGCTTCATTTGAAAAAAAGTATATACTGCAACAAAATTAGCCAACTTATTGCATTCTTCTTTGTCTCTTTAAAATTATTTAGTCTTGGGCATGGTTATAGTTGGTGATGAAGCATTAGCCTAGTATTACCAAAGTCTTTCATTTAATTTTCCATAATGCTATGAAAATTATTTATTATTGGTTTTAGCAATTTATACTGTTGTGTGTGTGTAACAGAGATGAGATATTCTCAGAAGATCCTAGACAAATCATTGTTTGTGAAAGTTCTTGGGATGGCTGAATGGATTCTTGAGTGCCTTAATATACCAATATCACGGAACAATTAAATTTTAATTCTTTTTTTATTGTTAAAAGAAAAATTTATATTTACTCCCCTTGTTCCCGACCCTCCCGCTCCCCCACTACCCCACCACCCTCCCCTTGCTTCCTTAAGATGGGGCAGGATACCCTGCCCTATGGGAAGCCCAAGGCCCTTCCCCCTTTTCACCCTCATTCACTTCTTTATTTCTTTTCAGAAAAGAGCAGACCTTCCATTGATATCAACAAAACATGGCCTATCAAGCTGCAGTAAGACTAATACCCTCCACTTGTATTAAGGCTGAGTTAGGCAAACAAAATGAGGAATAGGGTCCCAAAGTCAGCAAAAGAGTCAAAAACAGCCCCTGATCCCACTGCTTGGAGTCACACAAGTGTGAATTGACCATCTCCTGTGACTAAGCAAGACTTCCAGAGGAAGATTTGGGGTACCAAATCAACCATGTAACCTTTGACCTACTGTCTGTCCTGTCTATGAGATGTACTGTGGTAAGGGTGGCACAGAGGTGAGGGTGACAAACTTATCATTGGTCCAGTCTGAGACCCATGTAATGAGAGTGAGCTCAACCCTGACACTGCCTGGAGCACTAGAACCCAGAGGTTGGATTGCTCAGAGGCCTAGAATAGAACTAAACACGACCAAGGAAAAAAAGTCAATGTAATTATGTATGATGATATTCTGCTATACTCCTAGATTGGTACCTAGCCCAGTTGTCATCAGAGAGGCTTTATCCAGGAACTGATGGAAATGGATGCAAAGACCCACAGCCAAAAAATAGGCTAAGCTCAGTGAATCCTGCCAAAGAGGGTTGTAGGAAGCAGAGGAGTGAAGGACATCATGAGAAAACCCACAGGAACAATTAACCTGAGCTCATAGAAAATCATAGACATTTAGCAGCCAACTAGGGAACTTGCATGTGAAAGACAAAGTCCAATTCTTTTTTTGATTGTATCATAATAATAAAGATATAGTGCTTGGGATATATTTCATCACTAGAATGCTTTCTTGACATGATCAAATTTCTAGATTTCTTTTTTAGCTCTTCAAAAATCAAGAACGGAGGACAGAAGGAATAAATTTGTATCTTAAAATACTCATGCAAATAATAAATTAGTAGTTACCCACATGGATATGAAATGATTCATCACATACATGCATATAACTTGTATATTTAAATAATTTTCTGTAAAATCTTCACTTGTGTTTGTAAAGAACTTAAGTTACTCTTAGAAATGAAAAGTCTAATAAATTTCTTCACATATCTGTTCTATTACAATAGACTGTTTAGAATAAATTGTCAACATTATCTAAAAAATACATGTTTACCTTGAATGTCAATCTAAAGTATATTTACAGATGAAGTTTGTGTAGCTTTCTCAGTCAATAAAGGGCTTGCCTTAACAGCACAGCCACTGAAGTTCCATCCCCAGGATATATCTAAAAAGATAAGAATGGCAGCATTTGTGTTCAATCAATCACATTACTGGGTAAGGAAGATAGATGTCCCCAAGGTAGAAGCAGATGGATTCATGAGGTTCTGCAGGCTCCCCAGCCTATCTTAATTACAGAGCCCCAAAGTCCTGTTGATGTTCATTGGAGACCTGTATGTGACAACATGACACATTCGAGTGAAATTCTCATTGAATGGACATTTACACGTTTATATTGCACTAACTAATATATTTAACTAGTCAGTAAATTACCCATATTTTTATATTATACTAAAGTATGTTGAGATAAAAATAATCAAAAAATACGCAGTATGTGTGTATTTTTAAATGCAATAAAATACTGTCTTCAGGACATCTATGAGATTTGTCTCATAATAGACATAAACACATAAAGAAAATTCCCAACAGCTGCACCCAGTCTATTTATTTTTCTTTAAGTATACTGTACATGTGTGCACTTGTGCGTGCACACACACAGAGACACACACACACACACACACAGAGGAAGAGTTGCTAAACTCTGACTTAGAATGTTGAAAAGGATTAAACTGACATGAATTTAATAATCAAATGCTTTTGTTTCAAGAAAGTAAATAAATAGATGTCATTTTGTTCATTTTTAATCTATTCTTTCTGTTAATATTTGTAGAAGTGGGGGTGAATAAAGAAACATCTTGAGTATTGCTAAATCATTTTTGGATCACCTGTTACCTGGAATTACAACAAATAAAAGAAAAACGGGTAGAGATTAGACTCGAGATGCCTCTTTAATAAATGTGATTTGAACAAGTTGCATATACCTTTAAGCACACACATGCTATACCTTCTTTTTAATAACCCATAGAAGAGCCAAGTGGTGATCACAGCACTGGGGATGTAGAGGTAGATGGATCTCTGTAAGTTCAAGGCTTGCCTGGTCTACAGAGTAAGTTGCAGGACAATCAAGGCTACATAGAGAAACTCTGTCTTAAAAGCAAAAACAACAAAAAATAATAGGTAATAATCCATAGAGTGATCAAATTCTTTACATATATTAAAGAAAATAAAAATAAACATGTGTATTATTCCATTATTTTATTAAATATGTGCTTATGTCAGTTTTGCATAAGAATGGGAAAATCCACTTTTTTTCTTACGAAGACAGTTTAAAATCCAATAATACCGTAATTTTTTTACTAGTTTTTTTTGGAAGTAGAGGAAACAATGAGTCTGATAGTGACCAGTGTGCTAGGAACAAGATTCCATTCTACCACGAGGATGGAGGCAGATAGGAATTTGTTCTTTAATCATAGAGAAAATCATCTAATCTTAAGACATGACTCCATGCCTCACTTCTGCTTCTTAGCAACTCATTATTTTTCTTAGCCACAGACTCTTTTCATGCTTAAACCCACTGATCAGTCAATCAGCCAACCAGCAAATCCCTGTTGTTAAACTAATATAGGTAGCCTTTAGAGTAACTAAATCGTAAGATTGGGCTTGATGAACAATGAAAAATAATTATTAGTGTAAAGACTAATTATGCTATTTTATGAACAGTTTTATAATTGGAAAACGTGATGAATATGATTGCCCTAATTCTTAATGATGTGCATATGTAAAATATATCAATTCTCTATGTTATATTGTTTTCCTGTGGAACTTTTTAGGTTCTCTAGCTACTCTTTTAGATTTAAGAAGACTTTTAAGGTTCCAACTTCTCTTTCTACTCTGCGATTATTTTGGAGTAAGACATTAACTGTTAATGTTGAGTGACTACTTATTTGAAAAGCTCTAAGCAATTGAAATAAACCTGCCAAGATCTATACTAGAATGCATATAATAACGACACTCTAAGGACTGGTAATGGTTACTTGAAGGTTATAATGTAGCTGGTATTTATATATAGTTCATGGGTAAAATCAGGAAATAGGGAATTCATTGCAAGCATTTATATCCTAGACCAACTAACTTCTTATGTATGCACACTTACAAGCTGATAATGCAGACTGACATTAGCTGAAGAAGACACGTGGCATACAAATTTTGAATAAGTTGTTCTTATTCCCTTAAATGTAAACAAACAATACTATATATTTTTCTGTGTTCAGTCTCAGGAGTGTCTGCCTGTTCATATAGATTGTCTTTCCCATCAATTAAAATATGATAAATGTGGCAGTGACTACACAAAGGAGAATGAGAAAATGAGAATATTAATTGGATTTCTGATCTCTCTTCCACATCTTTTCTTTTTAATTTGAGAATTACTGTAACTCTCATATGCCAGTGATTTTTTTCCTGTAAAAATAATAATGACTATTATAACACACTGGCATATGTGCTCATGTGTGGAATTAATTTCATTACTCAACTTATCAACTCACCCTTCCCTTCTCCTTGCCCCACCTCTCTCTGTGCATTACCTTTCTGATTGTAATTCTATTATGCTGTAAGTGTTCTTTCAAATGAAAAACTACTATAAACCTGTTTATTCATGGAACACATTTTATTGCCGCTATAGTCACAGAGCTAGCTTTCAACTATCCCCATGTATAAACCAGTTTTTGACTTGCTGTTAATCTTTAATGACTATTATAAAACATATGGAACATAAAGCCATCCTATGTGTTCTTCAATGACGGTTCAGTAGCAGTGAGTTTAAAGGAGTGTCAGAATGTGCTAGCTCCAAACATTAAACTTTATGACTAAAATCAGTTTTACCTGATCATGACTGAGAAAAAGGTCTTGGAGAGAGCAGGCTTACAGGGAACATACTTAAACATAATAAAGGCAATATACAACAAGCAAATATCAAACTAAATGAAGAGAAACTCAAAGCGATTCCACTAAAACCAGGAATAAGACAAGGCTGTCCACTCTCTCCTTATCTATTCAGTATAGTACCCAAAGTTCTAGCTAGAGTAGTAAGACAACAAAAGGAGATCACGGGTCTACAAATTGGAGTATGATACACTTTCTATTCACTGTAACTGGGGGATGGTCAGAACTCATTCTTTTAATATGGTTATTTGGCTTTATGCATATTGTTTATTGAAAACCTATCTTCTCTCTTTAAATAGTCTTGGCCTCTTTCTTGTAAAAAAAATACTTGACTTTGTGTATTAAAGGTCGTATAAGAGGTCTATCTCCTACTCTATCTGATAAATCAGCCTACTTTTATGCCCACATCACCCTGTTCTGATGACTGGAGTACTGTGGTTAATATTGAAATCAGGAAATGTCAAGCATCCAACACTGTGATATAACCTTTTGAAATGATGACATTTTCTTCCTGCAATTTGAAACTTAGCATTCACGTTTTGTTTGCTGTTTCATGTTTATATTTAAAATCTTTTATGTTTCATTTAACATTTATCATAATCTAAGGGCAAACAGATGAACACTAAGAAATATATAATTCTCTGTTGTGCAATGTACTTTCTAATATTTACAACCTAGCAGTGATAT
Organism: Dicrostonyx torquatus; assembly: GCA_028555095.1. Classification (NCBI taxonomy): domain Eukaryota; kingdom Metazoa; phylum Chordata; class Mammalia; order Rodentia; family Cricetidae; genus Dicrostonyx; species Dicrostonyx torquatus. The sequence goes on along the minus strand of JAQHUG010000061.1, from coordinate 374,451 downwards.
TATAAGAGTAACATTATGTAGAGATGACGTGAAGTACAGCTTTGTGGGAGTTTTATTTGGAACTAGGCTTTATAAGATAATATATGTTACCAGCCTAAGAGATACTAAGAAAAGCTTTCTGAGTTATAAAAAGAAAACAATAGAGGAAATCAATGCTGAATATAATGAAAATAGCAGTTAAAAATAATGGTACAAGAAAACTTATATATGCCCCTGACAATTGTCATTTGCTTAAACATAGCTACAATCTATTATGTGAATCATTTTTATTTATATTCTTCATTCTTTATTATTTTGACCTAAAATGGGTTGTTTTTTTTTGTTGTTGTTGTTGTTTTTTGGTTTTTTTTTTTTTTTTGTTTTTCGAGACAGGGTTTCTTTGTGGCTTTGGAGCCTGTCTTTGAACTAGCTCTTGTAGACCAGGCTGGTCTCAAACTCACAGAGATCCGCCTGCCTCTGTCTCCCGAGTGTTGGGATTAAAGGCGTGCGCCACCACTGCCAGGCTCTAAAATGGGTTTTTATTGCAATGATTTGATGGCTTTCATCATGACAAATTAGTAATTCTATTTGTAGCATTGCCTTGCATGTTTTTACTGTGCTTAAAATTAACTTCATTCCACTCCCAATTTCCATCCTTGTTCCATCCCTTTGCTTCAGCTCCTCTACAATCCCTTCTTCTTCTTTATCAGTCCATCTCTTAATTTTATTTCCATAGTTTCCACTTATGACATAAGCATACAATATTTTTTCTGTTTGGGTGATTTTACTTAACATGATAATCTATATTTCTATACATTTTCCTGAAAATGGCATAATGCTGATTTATTTCAAGGTGACACTCTATTGTTTATACATGTCATAATTTTCACTATGAATCTGTTTATAGACAACAAGATAATGCTTGTATCTTGACATTTGTGAATATGGCAGCATAAGACAAAATAGTATGAGAGATTCCCTTTTGTACACAAGCATTATTTTCTTCACAGAGAGTAAAACCATTGGATATATATTTTTTGGAGGGATATTTGTAATGAATAACCTCCATAGTTTCTCATGGCTCCTTTTCCTTTACAGTACCAGGACATGCTTTATATTTGCAGGCAAGAAAGAATTATTCTTGGGAATATGCAGAATTCCAGGGAGATTTTAGTGTACATTTTGCTTCTAGCTAAAGGTTCTGAGCCATTTCTCATATACTTATTGACCATTTTTACTTTTTGATACATAACTGTTCTGAATATTTGGCTGGCAAAATACATACTGTTTTTCTCTTAGCTCTTTATTTGTACTGGATATGAGTCAACTCACAGATGACTATCTAGAAAGATATCTTGTTCTGTAACTTGCATTTACATTTTGTTAATTGTGTCCTTTGCTGTCAGAGCTTTTTATTTTATTCTTATCTTATTACCTAATTATTATTTCATGCATTGTCATGGTTCTCTTTGGGCAATTACTGTGCAAATGTTTGTACCTTAAGTTATTTCCAAAAGTTTCTTATATTTTCCCACTATCAAAGGATCAAAATTTATTACTTTGATTATATGTAATCTGTGTAGAAAATGTAATTTCCTGAATCCTCTTAAAAATAAGAGTTCTTATGGTTATAAATTGATAAATTTTGGGTTAGAAGCACAATTAATTCAGATTAATGAGATTATACTCACAGTGTGAAAACATGTACATATTAATTCATTAGCAGTAAAATATTTTATGCAAGTAAAGGATTTTAAAAATAAATTAGATGTGATTTTTTTAAACTGAAGATTATTAAGATTCCCAGGAAATGTAAAAACACGAATAGCATAATTTTTGAGACTGAATGATTCCAGTAGAATGGAAATTATAATTAGATTATAGAGCATTATTAAGTATAGTTAAAAAGGACAGTAATTTTGTATTATTTAGATATATAATGATAGAGAATTAGGAATTACAGCAAAGGATATTTGACAAAATGAAAGCCTCATTTAAGAAAAGACTTTTCCTTCTACCATTATAGAACTTTACCATAGATAGGCCAAGCCTGGATGTAATAATTTTCTTTATTCTAAATAGTAGTGACAGAGAGAGGACTGTGTCATTCAGTTTCTGTCAGATGCATCCTTCCTCACTTCCTTTCCTTTTACGTTGACCTAGTTTCCCCTTCCCCAGATAAAGGCTCCCCTCTTTCCCACTCTCTGAATTAAATCACCTATAACCTTTCATTTGATTCTCCAAAGCTTCTTGGCTCCATGGTTCCATTTACTTTCCTGGTTTCTGCATAACTCGAGTTATATACTCACATTTGAAGATATATAGCTAGGAACCACAAATGAGACAGAATATGCTGAGTTTGTAATTCTGGGACTGATTTGCCTTACTCAGTAAGACATTTTGCAGTTTCATTCATTTACCTACAATTGGCCATTTTTCTTTATAGATAAATAGTATTAAATCTTGTATATATACCACATTTTCATTATCCACTCTTCAGTTGAAGGGCATTTCAGTTCTTTCTCTATTCTATTGAAAGTAGAGCAGCAATAAATGTGGTTGAGAAAGTATCTGTGGGTAGTATGTATAGATATATGCTAACATTGGATATATGCAAAAAAGTAAGATAGCTGGATTTATTTCTAGCTTTTTTAGAATTCTTGATACTTATTTTCAGAGTGGCTACACCTGTTTTCAATTTCTCCAACAATAAATGAGGGTTTAGTTTTCCATACAACATCAGTCAACACTTGTGCATTGTTCTATTGGATTTTCACCATTCTGATTGAGGTGTGCTAAAGCCCTGAAGTGATTTAATTTCAATTTCCCTAATACAGATGATATTTTTCCAAGGATCCTCTCTCTCTCTCTTCATTTCATATATATATATGAAAAAATATATATATATTTATATATATATGTGTGTGTGTGTACGTATATATGTATACACGTATATGTATATATACGTCTACACATGATTTGTTTTTGCTACACACACTGTTATTATTATTATAGTTCTTTTCAGTATACATTGAAATCTGAAATGACATCTTTCCAGCATTTTTCTTTTTGCTTATCATTCTTTTGGACAGCATGACTTTTTCATGATTCTACATGAATTTTATGATATTTTCCTTTACTATGAATAATATGGTGACTTTTATTATGATTCTATTTTATTTTATAGAATCTGTAAATAGTTTTCGGTTGAATGCTTATTTTTTTAATATTAATTCTACCAATCCATAAGCATGGGCTGTCTTTCCATTTTCTAAGTGTCTTTCTTGAACTCTTTCTTCAGAGAGTTAATGCTTTCATTTTAGATGGCTTTCACTAATAAGGAATTATATTATCTTATATGCTCCTAAAATGACAAATATATATATATATATATATATATAATCTTGCCTGGTATGATAATGTTTTCCCAGAAAACCATAAACTATCTAACAGAAGCCTCACTGTAAAGAATGAGAAATCTATTTTTGGGTTATTAGTCAGGGCAATTCAAGAGACTCCTCAAACTAATTAGGCTACTGGTGTTCCCTTCATTGTTTCTTAGAAATTGAAGGCAAGTCCCTTTTCTGAAGACACTGCATGTATTAGATACAGGCCTGGAGTATTTGAGTGGGACCTGACCTAAAGCCTCATTCCTGATCATTCAATTTTATAGTACCAGAAGTTTCTATAGAAATTTCAAAGAAAGAAAGGTCATAGCTATGGTGCCTAAATCTACAATAAATGACCAGCATTTATAAAGGGGCAACAGTGACTCTAAAATCTTGGTATTAAGAAACAGCTGTCTAATTGAACTTATAGCACACTCAACGATGGGAAAATTATTCCTGATGTTGTAAACCCATCCAAGTCCTGATTGAATGGGCCTTAGAGGGGATCTACTACTGCCACATTCCTAATCCGGAATAATGTCTAACTGCTTTACAAAAGCTTTCCTTATAACCACAAATAAATAGAAATTTCAGCCTTCATCTTCTTTCAAAAGAAGACTGAGATCATTAGAGAAATCACAACTAGTGAAAATGCTAAAATCAATTGATCTTGGAGTGCCAAGTCCCAGCTCATACATCTCTAATACAACCACTCTACATGATCAGGGAATATCATGAAAGAGGGGGCAAATGTTAATGAGTTGGAGGAGCAAAAATCCACTCCAATAATGAGTCTTCTAGATACGTCACGAAAGCTACAGTCATATCAAGTATGACTTGAACAGTGGTAATAGCAGTTAACATGCCAATGTGGGTGTTAAGAAAAGTCTCACAGTGCCTCATCCCTAGATGGAGAACTATAGGCCATTAATGGATGCAAAGACAGGAAAAATTCACCTTCCTCAAGTTAGAGTTTTGTCCTCCAAGTGCTGAGATTAAAGGCTTGTGCCACCCTCCTGGCTGCACAACATAACTCTTAATGTCTTAAGTCTTAGGGAGTAGAGATAGGTGGTGTTTTATATCTTTGAGTTTTTATAAGTATAAACATAAAGACTGAGGGAAACCTGTAAGTATATATCACAGTATGGTTATATGATAATTCTGTACATAATGACATGAAATAAATAACTATTTAGAAATTATTATTTTTCTTCATAAACAATTTTTTGGCATTAATATGAAAATTATAGTACTTCCCAAATTAAATAGAAAAGATTTATAGAATAGATCAGAAATCCAATTAATAGTCTCATTTTCTATTTTTCTTTTGAGACAATGGTACATTTATAAGTATTGCCTCAACATTATTTCCTCTATACCATTTTAAATCCCCTTGAGATTCTTATATTTCTGTTTGGTCCTTAACTTTCTCTTTATTTTTAAATTCTATAGATTTTTTTACTAGTCATATGAATATATAATTTTACCCTAAAGATAGTTTCATAATTACAATTTGTAGAGCCATTTAATATGAGAGAGCAGATACATAACTAGGTCTGATATTTTAAAATCTCCTAGAAGGCATATTTTATTTTTAAAATTTCTCCTTTCCTTTTTCTTATATTGCTGCTGACAGATGTTTTCTATGTATATGTCAGTGTCTTCAGGGAAGGATGAATTGCTCTAATGCCAACTTACAATGTGATTCCACTGTGGAAGGATTTTATTTCACAGTTAAACAATTTAACTTCTGATAAAGAGATGTAGTTTTATTGACCTGGGAGACTTTGGCATATGTCTAGAAATTCTCATTGTATATCATAATTAGTTTTTTCCCAGAAGTGTAACATGTCTCCTGTAGAAACCCATAAACTTCTGACTGATAATTGATATGTATATGAGAAATTTTGTATTTGGGCTTTGAATGTCAACTTCTAGTATTTTATAATTGCTTTTGTGAATTTGATGCAATGTAGCACATGGCAAATAATTTTTAAAAAGTTATATTTGCATATTTTAAGTTCAATTTCACATCAGCAAAACATGCAGTGATCATAGTGTTAGAGTAAACCATAGTAGCACAAATATGTTTCTCATTTATTAATGCAGTGCAAGTGAGTGTTTTGTTTCATTTGTCCCTAAAACATGAGCATTCTTTCTATTCCATCAGTTTGTTTTTCTTTTGTGTGTAATGTTGCCTGTGTTATAGGTAGAGACAGCATTTATAAGACCTCATATGATGTTCCATGGATTATTAATGTTTTAAGATAGTGTTCTACTTCCAAATCATAATAATAAAGATCCAGTAGAATATAATTCTTTAATCATTATTTCATGTATGATAACATGCAGTTTAGAACAGAATGGTATTAACAAAATATATAAATATATTTAATTTTTTTAAATTCACATCCAGTACCCTCCCCCGCCTACATTTAATGAGAAATTTTAAAGCAAGTAGTACATTATTGTTTTCTCAATAAAGTTGTATGCATTTAATAGAGAATACTGGAAAAAATACCCATCTCCTGCTAAAAAAGCGAGTAAGACACATGATGTATGTCACTTGAACATACAAAATATGGTTAGGAGTTATTATTTATTGAATATTATTGAGCACGTGTGCATATGCATGTAATGTATGTGTTCATTTTGCAGCTTAGCCACGCTGTCTCATGCTTTTTTCAAGCTAAAACTAATGAATTATATCTTATTTTTAGCTGTGGTTATTTTGGAAATTAGGAAATACACTCTGAGGATAAAAGACTATTTCAAGTATGAACCTTCAAGCGCCATAGAACACCAGTCTGCAAACAATGAAAGGACAAATTTGAGATTTGTATTACTAAGGGCTTCATTAGAAAGAAATATCAGTTGTGGATTTTCTCTCGAGTAGTATGGGATGTCTTTAGCACATTATTGACTTCTCTACCCCTTTCCTTTCTAGGAGAAAGCAATGAGATGAACAAGATAGAAAGGTTTTGTGCGGTGTGGGAAAGACTGAAACAGTAGAAGTTAAATATTTGGACTCTGTTCACAGAGTAACGATGCTGTAGTGACTTTCCTTGAATTTTCCACCGCTAGTCTGTATAGTGCAGGCCTTAATTCTGGCAACAACTTTATATTTCCATTGCCTATTCTCTTTTCCACTATGCACATCACTAGTTTGTCATTTCAGCTTATGTTACCTCTATCAATTTTCATTGATTTAAAAATGTAAGCAAGTAGAAGAAAACCTCTACAGATCTTGTCATAGCATCTACCCCTCATTTAAATTCATGTTCCTATTGTCTACATCTATGTTTTTGCTGCAAATACATGACGATGCTTCCATTCACAGTTCTCCCATCCTTTAGATACCATCTCCTCATAGCTACCAGTTCATCTTCCACAACTCCTGCCACCAACCTCTTGCAAGAGTCAACTCTTTTTGTCTCCTCTCATTATTCCAGTGTGTGCACTTGATCTTTATTCTGGTTTAAGTGGATATCACTCACAAATTACATCTCAACCCTTTTCGTGGAGGTATCCACTTCTTTTTCTTTAAAACTTATCTTGAGAGAGATGACTAAGGTCTTCCTTACCATTTCATTTTAATGGCACTGAAGTTGATTTTCATAACTTAAAATCAGTCAAAATCTTTTTGTCAAGGGTCTTTAATGATTCCTACATGAGCATAAATAGGAGTATGTAGGAATGTTTGACACCCATATTGCTATATGTAATAGTGAATTCCCAGTTCTCATATTTCTTGACACACCATAATTTTCCTGTCAGTTACTATCTCAATTTTAAAACAAAAACCTTCTCTTTGATTCTAAGACCAACTTATACTGTCCCAAGTTTCTTTTCTAGTTTCTCTGACCACTCCTTTGTTATTTGCAACACATTAATCATTTGTTAATTTCATACATGCAAATAAAATATTTTATCAAGTTGATTCCTCAGTGTCTCCCCCCTCCCCAATTCCTTTTCTATTCCTCACTACCTTTTCCCCTTTGTTCATGTGGTCTTATACAAAATCTATCTGATCCCCTCACAGCTGCCACTCTATAGTGTAAGCTCACCTATTGGTGTATATGTAGTCTCTTAGTGGCTATATCTCTGAAGAATACAGACTGTCCCTACTCCAATGGCATTCCTCAGACAGAGGTAGAACTTCAAGAATCTATCTACCACCCATCTTTGTTTATCTCATATACATGTTGTGTATGCAATTATAATGACTATGAGCTCATGAGTTTGTGTATAGAGTGCTTCTGTCATATCCAAAGACCACTGTTTTGATGAAATTATACACTACGTCTGGCTGTTACATTCTTCCTATGTGTTTTTCTGCAATGATCCCTGAGCTCGGGGTGAAATAGATGTCCCACATAAAGTTAAGCAGTCCACTTTCTTATTCTCTGAAAGCTGACTCATTGTGACTTCCCTTACTAATCATGTAATACAAAATGTACCTTCTTTACTGAGATACTCTGATATATGTATATAAAGAAAGTTTTTAGGGGGTAGCTAAATACTATGAGTAATAGTAGTAGGTTCTCCTCAATGGCCTATAATCTATTTATCCATGGATTTTTGAGTCAGTTAATAGCATAAAGCATGAATTGCATCTTGTGGTGCACAGTGTCTTTCCTTAAATACAAATTCCTCTACTTAGGTAATATCCAAGGGAAAGAGCTGTTATAGTTATCAGTGTTCAATTGTTTAGTTTGCTGCTATTTTACAATCTCATTTTATAATTTACTGCAATGAGATTGATCAATAAAAACCTCTACTCTGACTGCAGAATTTAATTTCTAACTGTAATTTTTTATCTTCACTTGGACACATAATACTCATTCAAATTATAACTATATATTATACTATATTATATATTAATACATATTATGTATAATATAATTCTAAATATGAGTACCAATTAGTCTTTGTAAAACCTTTTCTTGTGAAAGTCCTCATCCTAGAAATACAGTATAGTTCTTCAAGTCAAATAATGGAGTCTAACTTCATTGTTTTATGTTCACAGCCAACATCCATTCACCACAAATTCCACAGTTCCTTTTGCTATTGCTTTAACACTAGTTACCACGATTCTTTACCTGAATCACTGAAGAACATTACCAATTTTAAATTTTGTTTTATATCTTTGGAATTTTTGTTTGTTTTTGTTTTGTAAAACTGAAGTCTGCTGAAGAAGCTGGAGGCCTGGTATACATGACATGCACATGATTCAGACATGGTTATAGTAAGGGAAAGCCTACTTGAGTCAGCTTACTATACTCCATATCATATGGATGATAATATAGGAAAAAAATCAGGGCATTTCTATCAAAATATATTAACTAATTTAACTTCATGTATTATTTGTGCCTTACAGAGAATGGTGTTAAAGAGATAGAGTTCAATAATAAATGCCATGCTTCTCATATTTATTGTTATTAAAACTGACACATCAAAACATTTATTGAAAAATTGTTATATAATGTGACATCTTTTATTTCATACTTATGTGTTTTCATAGGAACCTTATATACAATAATTAATACATTTTAGTTATCTATGCACACACATGCACACACACACATACTCAAATACTATTTGCCTTATCAATTTTTGTTGTCAGATATTTCAACTTGCCCTGATTATACTTATGGATCAGCTAAGGGAAGGATGTAATATTTAGCTTAATTTTTAAAAGATATTTATATAAAAAAATCCATCTCGGTTTATATTTTCTGAATATGATATTTTTCCTTTATTCATCTCACCAGCTTGTCCATCCATGCTGTGGTGTCTCTGTGTTCATCCTGGCACTTTGACACCCAATACATACTAACAAGGCTAGCTGTGTGTCCCTTCATATTTAGAGTTTACACATTATTGTAACCATGCAGTACTAACAGAGTCATAAGGGCAGGAATTAAATATATATTGCTATCATAAGGAATAAGTAAAAACATGGGAAAATTAAAGAAATGCTCAAGTGAAGTCTGGGTACATAGAAAAGTTGTTTTCATTTGCTTTAGAATAACAAAGAACAAGGATTCAAAATAGTGTTTTAAAAAATGTTCTTCATTATAAACCTTCATTGTACAACATTGATATTCCATAGTTAATGGTGTATTATTTGTAATCGTTTTGATCTTATATTATTCATGGATTATTCTATTTAAAATTATGAATTTATTCAGTTGTGAAGAATTTCTGGTGATGACTGCTGTGTCACATAGCTGCCTAGTTATGCATGACCTGTGTCATTACTTAACTATAAACATTTGAATATTTTAAAAATTTTTTCATAGTTATTATTGATGATGGTTTAGGAATTATATAGACTCACTTTTAACATATCTATATCTAAAGTTTAAAATTTCTTATTCCATTTCCCTGTGAAATAGTTGATGTACTTTTTTATTTTAAAATAATTTTTATATAAAATATTCAGATCACTCTTTCCCCTTCTTCATCTCCTCTCCTGCTTCATCTTCCCAAATTTTCTACCAAATCAGATCTACTCTTTCCTGAACCTAATTCAGACATTACCTGCCATATAAGATAACGTGCATCTGGGTCTGAAGAGACACATCAGTGGGAAGAATGCTTAAACGTCAGCTTGAGAACTTGCTGAGATCACCAGTACCAATAACAAATATGAATATAGTCCCAGGAGTACATATAACACTTCACTGTGGAGGAGGGTGGAGACAGGAGGATCCTGGTGTTCGCTGTCAGCTTCAGTGAGACACCCTGTCTCAAAAGGAAAAAGGATGGAGAGTAAATGAGCAGAACACCTAACATTCTTCTCTGGACCCTTCATGTATCCATACAGTTGTACTCAATTACACAACACATGTACACATATAGTACACACACACACACACACACACACACACACAAACACAATGATGCTAAAAGATAGTGTATATTTTATAAAGAATGATTGTTACATATAATATCCTCAATTAAAGGCTTAGCAGCACAGAGTGTAAAGGGGACATAATCGGGATGTAGAGCTTGGTCCGTGTCTGTTGGAGACACTTAGCTGCCTGATCCATGGCTTACGGAATACCAATAAAATAATCATTATCATAAATTCTACACAAGAGAGCTTTTTTAGCTAAATTTAAAGTAGCGACAGCATTTTTGTTAAAGATTTTTTTTTCTTCACATGTATTAGTGATATGTAATACATAGTTTGCAACAAGCACTTTTAGAGGCACACAAATCACATAGTAGCTATAACAGGAACACTATAAACACAGGGAAAACTCAGCTCATGGTTTGTTTATATCCAGCATTTCACCGGTGGCCAATATAACTTGCCTTTTCTTTTCACTTTGCAACAACATTTCTTAGACTGATTAGTTAATTAAATTATACACATTTAAAGAGCAGGAACATATTCTGGGTCATGATGACTTCCTTGTGGCACATATTTCCATAATAAATGTCAAGAATGGATAGCCTACTTATCTTTTGTGTTCATATATGTGTGTTCATAATCTAGATAGACAGGTCTGAGATTCTTTGAAGGTCTCTATTTTGCAGATAATCCTTCACTAATACAAGAAATTTTCATTTATTCTGGGTCAAAGATAAGTTTCTAGACCCTTTGAACATAGAGGAAAAAACATACTTCATTAATTTCTAAGTCAGATGCAAGATTTAATTTAACTATGGGGGTAGGCATCAAGGAATGGCATTTTCCTATACCTGCTACTTATCACTGAGGGATATCCTAGATATTCTCATATATGTATTATGGTTGTATTGTATATTGTCATCTAAGCACACCATCATAATCCCTATTAGAAGTTCTTAAGAGAAAAGCAGTGTCAGAAAACATAGTACTCTATCAGAAACTAGCTTTAACATATTTTGGTGACTATGTATCTTCTTATGTTATTGATGTCTTTTTATTTTAAATTCAAAACCTTTATTCTGAACATGAATACATGGGTTAACTCAATTTGGCAAAGAGCCCATAGTATTTTAAGATTATAATTTCCGACTTACTCAGTACAAACATCATTTCTTTTGCAAATGCCACAAAGAATCCAAATGGTTTAGTTATTCCCTCCATATGGTTTTTGACCAGCATCTTTCATACCAAGTTTGTACTGAAGATGTGGTCTGTAGCAAGCAGAGAACTAGGTCTTCTGACAGAACAATTGTCTCTGAGTATCTGGTAAGTACCATGTCCTGTGATAGATGTCTGTACACTGATTTTTACCATCAAACGGTAAAGGAGAAGGGATAAGCAGTTACCTCAACATTCATAAGCTACACTGCTCATGTGAACTAAAAGGGGCCACTCTAATGCTGAGTTCCATTATTAATACTATATATTTGTTAGGAAGACTTTGCATGAAACAGGAATAATGGGCCTTTTCAATGCCTAGAAACCCTAAATTTACAACTTATCAAACTTAATTAACAAAAGAATAAAGACCATTATTCATTCTTGAGGCAAAAGGAAAATATTACAATGTTATAGTATCGTGAACTATCTACCTAAGTTTTCCTAAAAACTTATGATAAAACACCTTTTAGCATGCTGAGGCTCTGCCATATAATAGAGGAAATACTGTAAAACTGAGAACGAGGTTCCCCAAGACTGAAACCTTTCTTCATGTTTGCAGATGTACAGCTAAAAGAGTCAGCAGCAAAAATAAAAGATAGCACAGAATGAAACATTTCTCTCACCTAAACCCTTGCTATTCTGAAACCCATGATTATTATCAGAAGTTCTTGAGACAGAAGCAATATCACAGAATATGATACTTTACAGAAACCAGCTTTAACAAATTTTGGTGACTATGTATTGCATCTTATATTGTCCCTCTCCTGAAATTGCTTTGGATTTTCAATGGCATTCAGTATTCTTTAACTGTGGCAAATCCAAAATGTCAGAGAACCAAATACTAATCTTTTCATATACTCTTATGTTGAGGAAAAGAAATACAAACATAGATCTAATCTACAAGGGAAGTAGAAAAAGACCAGATCTCCTGAGTAAATTGGGAAAATGGGGATCTTGTAAGAGGGTTGAATGGGAGGGGAGAGACAGAGAGGGGAACAGAGAAAAATTTAGTGCTCAAAAAAATCAATAAAAAAAGAGAGAAAAAAGAAATAAAGAATATATTTTAGGTAAAGTCAAAGATTCCTAAACTCAGTTACCTGGCAAACTTTCTTTAACTAACAAACCTTGCTCCAGACAAGCTAATACCTACTTTTGAAACTTCATACATGTCTTCTTAATGAAAAATTTTCCAGTATGTTAATGTAACTGTATGCCAGCTTGGAGAATCCTCAGACTTATCATTCTGACTCATTTGTTAACAGAACCCCAACTACGGAGATCTCAACTTTTCCCAGATTATTATTGACCTGTAGATCACTTTCACTTTGATATGTGAAACACAGGTATGATATCTTAGAGCACTGCTTAGCCAACTCAGAATGAATGTATTCCATGTGCTTAATTAATATGATGAAGGCATGAGTGGTAATTAAAGCAAACCTCCAAACTCCATGAGGTACTGACTAGATGGCTATATTGAAATCCTCCAAACTGTCAGGGAAGGGGTTTTGACTACACATTCTCAGTGCAACTTAAGCTGTATTTTGAAAGAAAATAAATCAAACAAAACATAAATTGTAAGCTCATTATAATCAAGTTATATAATGTTCTAAAGCTATTTTGACTGAAAAACAGACATTAAAAAAAGATACCCTCCCAAAAAAAGCTCATGTTATCATTTAGCAACTAGCAACATTGGTTAAAATCTCAGTTTATTAAAATTTAAGATCATTTTTTGATGTTAAAACTCCAGGAAAACTATGACACTTTTATTTAGCTTAAAATGTGTATATGCATATGTCTGTGTCAGTGTAAGTTATCTCATTTTGGTACTCATCATAGACATTATGCCTTCTTAAGGAAACATATTGGGCTAAAAAGTGATCACAAATAATTAATAATAAGAAACCCTTATCATAACCTACCATTTACCACCACCTTACAAAATATGTTGTTATCATTAGTGACTTATAGCAGGCTAGTACTTCAGACCTCTTGAGTGGAACTGTCTTGAAATAGCTGACAAATCAAGCTGTGAAGCCGAGAAATAGTTTAGCTCTACTGCGTCTGTACTTCACTGCTGTGCGCCTCAATCAGATATCCAGTAGTTTCTATTGCAAAGGTCAGGAACTGGGTATGATCAAAGCAGTCAAGGCAGACTCTTTGGAGTTAATGAAGCTGGGGTAGGATCCTGGCTCTCTGCTCTCATTCTCAACTGTATTATCTAGGGAAGTCAGATAACCTCCTTGAATTTCCTATTTACCATCTGTAAAATGAGGTCAATTGGTATTGCTAACTCATGAGTGTGTTTGATGCTCAACTGAGAGTTAATGTAGAAATCCACTTCATAAACTGAAAGCGCATAAAAATTCTCAGCTGTTTTACAAATAAATATGAGGTTACAGGCAAGGGCTGTCTTGCTGTAGGTGGGACATTGAGGTCAAGGTCATATTGGTGCATATGGAATGTACCCTGCCTCCCTCCCTGTGAGAGTTTTATTACATAATAAAGAGCACTTAGGTGTACACGTCTAGCTTTTGGTACATTTGTTCACTCTCAAGGATTTCAAACCTCAGTCACTTTTACTTTAGCACAATAAAACAGAAATTTAATATTAGAAAATGTTAATAAATTCAGGCAGACACTTTTAAATTAAAAATAATCCTTTTGGATTGATTGTACTAGGTCCTCTATGCATATATTATGGTTTCTGGTTTTGTGTTTTATGGGAACCCTGAGTGTGTGTACAAGTAGGTCTCTGATTCTCGTGCCTCCTCTTTGACTCTTTTCATTTGGTTTCCTTGTTATTTTTCAATTATTATGTGTTATTTTTTGTTCAATTTTATTCTACATTATATTACATTATTCTCTCTTAGAAACTTATTTGTTTATAATGACAGACAGAAAAGAAGTATATCCAGATGAGAAGGGAAGGTAGGGAGGAACAGGGAGGTGGAAAGGGAGGGTAAAACATAATCAGGAGAAAAATAAAACCTATGTACAGTGAAAGAAATATTAAGTCTAAGAATTAATATATATATAATTAAAAACTCAACAACTAAGAAGGTAGCTGATTAAGTAACATATGTATCCTTTTGCATAAGCCTAGAGGTCAAAATTTTCATGTCAGTTTCTCCTGACCCACCTTCCAAGATATCACCATCAGCTAGTAAACATGCTTTCAGCAATCTTGTCTGGGAGACAGTTACTACTGTGTAGAATCTCTAGCACAGTTTTCTGTACCTGGCTTGGCTGACTGGTTGCTGTCTTGTCCATCAGCTCCTGCAGCACCAACATGCACTTTTATATGTGAAGATGTCTGACCTCAAAGCTTATGTGTCAAACTTTGCTAGCTTCAGATTGCTTTTCTGAAGCCACCTGATTTCAATGCCTTCATGAGTGCAGAGTGCTTGAACCCAGCCCTCATAAGTATGTTGTGACTGGTTTTAACTTTCCAAACCACTAGAACTTTCTTTGTGTCTTCAATCAGTTGATCTGATTTGCAGCCCTTGTGTGTTCCATGGAAGAGTAGCTTTAATTCCCTCCAGTACTCTTTTCTTTGAATTCACAACTTAGACTTCAGGAAGAGGCCTAATGGCCATCCTCTTTCAACTTCCATAGCCCTTCCATAATAAACTTAATCTTGACTGCTTGACTCAAAAGAATTTTCTCTCTCTGTAATTTGAAACCTTAAGTGTCATTGTATAATTATTAACTCACATAATTTTAATAGTGTTTTGTTTCCAGAAAGTGAAACCAAGAGGAAGGGAAAGACAAGACCAATGGTCAATGGAGTAGTCAGAGCACACCTAACATTTATACCTTAATGCCTTACTTGGGAATTCTTTGTCAAATCTCAAAGAAGCATGAAAATGATTTGAAAATCAAGATCACCAAGAAATATGATATATTCACTGTAGTAGAAATGCTTAAAATATATGTAGAACTACAAAATGAAAACAAGCATATATGAAACAAGTAAGGCTGCTCCCAGAAGCAAACATGTCTCACTGTCGAGAAAAGTCTAGGTCATTAAAACATTGTAAATGCCATATTATCTGTGTCTTTGAAAGATTTGAAGAATATCCATCCCTCTAAAATATATCTCTGTATATCTAGAAAACCTAACTAACATGACTACAAGTCATGATTTATTATTATAAATAATTATCTATTATCTATAATTTTAATTATATATTATGGTATTAAATGAACAGTGCAAACACAATCCCTTAAACAAGAGCAAAAGTATATAGACAGTGTAACAAAATCGACCTTAAATTTGTATCAGTAGAGCAAGATCCATACCAATGAAAAGCATTAATTTCTATATCATACCCTCCTTTAAATAAAAATAAACATTTACAAAAATATTTTGAGAATTGAGCATAGTTTTCTCCTAAATGCTTCCTGCTGTTTGTCAAGTAAACTATTTTTAGGGTTCATAAAGACCTTTCAGAGGGTCTTGTTCCATCAAACCACATTAACCTATAAGGAATCCACAGATTTCCTGTAGAAGGAAACATAGAACTTCTTTTTCAAAACAACATATTCTTAGACCCAAATTAAAGATACCATTATATATATATATATATATATATATATACCATAATAAAAATCCTCATCCAAATGGCATCAAGACTCAACTTAAAGGTATGTTACAGATAGCTAGTGCTATACCACATGAGCTGTTTCACTTAAGTCTTCTCTACTTGAAATTCATAAATATAAATTTAACAGCTTAAAAACAGTCATATTAAGTATGTTTATTTTTAGAGTCTACTTCCTAAGTACAATGGTTAATTTTGTGTGTTTTCTTGGCTAAGAAACATACACTTGATCAAACATTACTTTTACATTTCTCTTAAAGTACCTTTTAAATGAGATTTGAAAGAAAGACACATTTCATAATGTGGTATGTTTCATTAAGCACAGAAGAGAAGACTAGGCTTTTATAGACAAGGAGTTTCTTCTAGTAGACTCCATTAAGATGGGAAGTACAGCATCACCTCTTCCGATGGCCTCCAGTTACAAGCCTATTCTGCAAAACCTAAATATTCCCATGATCCAAATCCTAAAAGTAAATTTTCATGACATACTGTCCAAAATAACTTGGCATACCAGCATTTCCTTCTGTGGACCAAGCTCTACAATCCTGCTTTGGAGCTACTTTTGATCAGATATACATTCTGGAAAGAAATCCTACAAAGATGTCCTCTTTATCCTGGTCAAGCACATGCAACAACAGGCAGGTTCTCATGAGATGAACCCTGTGATCTGCAAAGAACCTCACAGCCAAACAACCTGTCTGTAGACTAGAAGCTTTCCTCATACTGCTCTGACAATCAGGCCACTGTTGCTACCCTGCTTACATTATACATGCTAGGGCACATGTCTGCAAGGATTCTGTCCCAGCTTTGACCTGACCCATCACTACCTCCTTACTTTGTCTTAGAGGGTATGTAAACATAAAGAGAGTAAGGGGGAAATGACTGATTTATGTTATCTGATCATCTTGAAACCCTCATTTGAAGAAAAAGTTGCATTTCAAAACATAAACAAACAGAAAACAAAACAAAACCAAAAAACAGAAAAGCACTAGTTTTTGAAGTGGTGTGCTATTATGTCAGCAACACTCCAGTTGATGACACTAAGTTTCTAATATGTAAGCTATTTCTTGTATACCTATTTCTTACAACCAGACTGTAAATCTCATTTATATTTACAGTCATAAGATTTGGCACACTTCCTGGAACATGGTAGACCTTTACAGTATTTATCTAGTGAATGAGTTGATATCCCATAGTCCAGTCTTCTAGAAAAAAGTATAAAGCTGATTTGTTTAGACGTTCGAGATTTGAGAAACTGACCAGTAGAGCAGAGCAGACAGACATGATGCTTCTCACATAGTCTGTGAGAAGTGCATAACTTCCTATGCACCCAAAGATCCACAGCAGAAACTGGTACTTTCTGGATTTCACAATCAATTGGAAACCTTGCCCCCTGTGGAGTTTCATCCAGGAATGTCCTTCATAGTGAGTTTTATAATAACCTCTGTCTTTGTGTGAATTTCATATTGGCTTGGAGACCATATCTATGTTTAATTTCACCTCTATAGCTCTTTATTGTCAATTGTTAATCCTTCTGCCAGATTCTCTCTACCTCCTATCAGAAGATGCAGAAAAATCTTTAAATATTTCACTAAAAGGAATTAGAATCCTATATGAACATTTTATCCCGATAATTTGATTCCAACAATTGCAATACAAAACAAAAAAGAATGACTGAATTTAAGTAAAAATTCATTTATGTTTTAAAATAAAATTTAACTCAGTGTTTCCTTTACTTCTGTCATGAAACTTATTTTATCGGTATCTTAGCAATATACATGTGTTATAAATAGCATGTCCCTGTTAATTGTCAAGCTCTAAAAATTATAAAAGTGGCTAAAGTGTGAAAAACAAAAAGAAATACTGAAGAAAGAAATCTATATATAATAAGTACTAAAGACTTTCAAACAAAAATTAGCTTCCATTTATTAACTGAGTTTTAGAGAACATGGAAGGAAGCAGAAATCTCAAAAAAAACCTTCTCTTTGACATGATTTTCTTCTTTTCCTTGAAGAGTAATCCTTTCATACTTCTTTTGAACCAAAATTGACTTAAAAGCAAGAACAAACTTCTATATATTTATATATATTCATGTGGTTTCTGAATTGGCAAGCAACTTTTTCTTGATTGGGTTTTTTTTCACTTCTTGTTTAAGATTTAAAACTATACTTACTAATTTCATTAAGTTATAGTGATCAAATATAATTGGGCAGCTACTTTGTTAGATGATGGGACTGTAGGAATGGAAATCATCATATTCAAAATCTGGTCACTCAAACATAAGATCATCTCTAAGCTACAAACTAAAATGCCCTTTTCAGTTTTAATAAATAGTGGTTATGTTTCTTCAAATATTTTGATTTTCTGAATTCTAAATTTAAATATATTCTCTAAGTCTATATATAGTGCAATTTAACTATCTAACTTACAAAAAAAATCTAAAGTCTTATTATATAAGGTTAATATTTTATTACTTTCCTCTGATCCCTTTAAATAATGTTTTGTAATACAATATCCTTAAAACATTCCCCCAAACTTCTACAACTGTTAAAGTCGTTCAGCAAAGTGAAAGGGTACATAATTAACATGAAAATTGGCAGCCTTTACATATACAAATAAAAAAATGAACTAAAAAAAAATAAGGGAGAAAAAGCCTTTCAAAATAGCCTCAAAACAAATAAGCAAACAAATATAACAAAATACATTAGAATAATGCTAACAAATTAATTGAAAGACTAGTATACTAACAACTTAAGACATTTTAGAAAATAATTGAAGAAGATATCAGAAAATGAAAAGATCTCTTCTGATCACGGATCAGCAGGGTTAATATGAATGAAATGAAAATGAAATAAATTGAAAATGACCAACCTTTAATTCAATCTAATGATTCAATGAATTCCCCCAAAATCCAACACAACAGAATTTGAAAGAACCATATTTATCTTCATATGGAATGAATCCCAAATAATTAAAAAACTGCTGGAGGTATCAAAAGCCCCAATATCAAACTGTACTACAGAGCTATAGTTGTATAACAGCATGATATTGACATAAAAATCAGTCTTGTGAATGAGAGAAACTCAACTGAACACTGAGACATATGATAACACACATATGGACAACCGATTTGACAGAGATGAAAATAACACTGGGCATAATGGTTTTCAGTGAATCGTGCTGCTCGAACATGATGGCTGCATGTATAATATGCAAGTAGATCCATATTTAACACCTTGTACAAATTACAATTCCAAATGGATCAAGAATCTAAATATAAATCCAGAAAAAATTAATATGATGTAATAGAAAGGAAGAATTTTCTTGAATTCATGAACACTGTAAAAGATTTTCAGAACAGGACACAGATAGCAGAGTCACCAAGAAAACAAATAGCCTTATTAAAATGAGGCAAGGATGTAAACAGCAATCTCAAAAGATGAAACACAAATGACTGATTATGGAAATGTTCAACATCCTCGGTCATCAGGGAAATGCAAATCAAAACTGCTTTGACATTTCATCAGACCTCTCAGACTAGCCAAGATCAATGACAAACGGCAGGTCATTCTAAAAAGGATGTGGGAAAAGGGGAACACTTACTCATTTTGCAAACTTGTATGGGCACTATGGGAATCAGTGTAGCAGTTCTCATGAAGCAGAAAATAGATCTATCACAAAAACCAGCATTACCAGGATTGTGAATATTCCCAAAGGACTCTATATTCTACTACAGAGACACTTGTTCATCAAGGTACATTGCTACTCTATTCATATTTCTAGAAATTAAAGATGACCTAAATGTCTATCAGCAGATGAATGGATCAGGAAAACGTGGTACACTTAAACAACTGAATATTAGTTAGCTTTTAGAAAAAATAATATTATTAAATTTATATGTAAAGAAATGAAACTATAAAAAAATCATCCTGGGTGAATATACACAAACCCAAAAGAAAAGTATGGTATGTATTCTCTTATATGTGGTTGTTAGACTTAAAGTCTTCAATAGACATACTACAATCCATATAACATAGAGGATATTTATGGAGTAAAGGGTTGTGGGCAGGGAAGGCTATCTCTAGGAAGGAAAAATAGAATATATAATTATAGAAAGAATGAGGGGAGGCAGGAAAAGAAGGATTAAATGGAAGGGTATAGGAAAGAAGGAGGTAAGGGAAGCAGCATAGTGAAGGAGAGTTTGAGGGTTCACTGATAAACCTACTAAAGTAAAAGCTTCTTCTCCTTCTCCTCCTCCTCATCCTTGTTTTTAGATTTTTCAAGAAAGGGTTTTTCTGTGTAACAGCCTTGGCTCTTCTGGAACTAGCTCTGTAGACCAGGCTAGCCTCAAACTCACAGAGATCTGCCTGCCTCTGGTGCCCGAGTGCTGGGATTAAAGGTGTGTGCCACTGCTGCCCAGTCAGTAAAAGCTTCTAAAAAAATACATACACATATAATATAAATCAAAATTGGAATCACTAAAAAGCAGGGGAAATAAATTTCCAACAAGACATATCTCACCACAAAGTGAAACCTTCAGCACCAGAAATGGTTCCATCTAATTGAGTTGTTGGTCAAAGGAGCCCCATGGGAACCTTCACATATCTCAAGGCTATTGAGATGTAAGCAAGATTATTGGTTGATTCCCATAATCTGATGGTAAGACAAATTTTGGAAAGTAAGACATATTTAAATTTCACTTAGCACAGAGAAACCAAGCTTTTGTGTAACTAGAGCCTTTGCCCCTACTGGCTAGTGTTCAGAGAACTGGAAGGTACTTTCATGCTTCTGAAAGAGAAAGGTAAATATAATCCAGATACAAACCCTTCAGTGATGACCTGTTTTCATAATACAGTGGTACAATGGTTGCAAAAATTTGTGGAAATAACCACCCAATCTCTCTATGGTTAGATTTTGGACCCACTCCCTGGAATAGAACCCAAGCCTGTCAACTCTTTGTGCAGCCAAGATCCTAATACTAGATAGGCTTTTTACCTAGGGGCAAATCACATACTACTGTTTTGATAAAGGAATATAGCAGTAAAGTAATTCCTAATGGCAGTCATATATTCTTACACATAGTGTCTTTCTCAGCCTTCATCACAGAATCTTCCTCCTGCAGTAGATGGGAAGAAATACAGAGTTCCAAAAATAGACAATGTGCAGAGCATGAAAGACCTTGGATACTCAATTCTAAATGAGATATCTTCATCAATTACATCCTCACATCCTCTCAGGGTTCAGGGAACTATGCTGGAAAGGAGACAGTAAGAACCTAGGAGCCAGTGGTGATTGAAGACACAAAGAAATAGTACCATCCATATATAACAGAGGTGATACAAGTATAACTCAGAGAACACGGTCATGAAATGGTCGAGTTAGATGAGGTGTCAGTGCTGAGTGAGGAAGTAGACTCAAGACCTCAAACTTAATCCAAAATTTATCTCTAATTGGCACACACACACACACACACACAGAGAGAGAGAGAGAGAGAGAGAGAGAGAGAGAGAGAGAGAGAGAGAGAGAGAGAGAGAGAGAGAGAGAGAGAGAGAGAGAGAGAGAGAAACAGAGAAAGAGATGAAAGAAAGAAAGAAAGAAAGAAAGAAAGAAAGAAAGAAAGAAAGAAAGAAAGAAAGAAAGAAAGAAAGAAAGAAAGAAAGAGAAAGAGAGAGTTGTTTCTAATGGGTTCCCACTGGGTATTCAAATCACACAAGGAAAGGCTCTGTGGCAAGTAATAAAGGGCCAATACAAAACAACTCAGCAGTATTTTTTGAGGTTTTGTTTTGTTTTATGTTGTTTTGGATCATAATGCTTTGTTAAGCCTTTTTTCACTTTATTATTTTATTTTTATCTTACTTCTTTTTGTTTATATATATTATTGCTTGTGATTTTGTGTTGTTTTCAGAATTTTTTGTTTGTGAGTGTGTTATCTAGGTGTGTTTCTCGTGATTTTTCCTGTTTGCTTTTTTTGCTTCATTTTAATTTGTTTATTTGCTTCTTTTTTCTATGGATTAGCTTAATTGTTGTAACAAATACACTTTGATATTAACAATAGAGATATTGTGGTGGAAAGAAAGCAAATTGAAACAGGGTATGTTTCAGCTTTATCAATTTTTAAATATTTATTAGACAAAGGAATATCTAGAAACACTAAGACAGATGTTTGGTCCAACAGCACTCCTAAGACAAGTTATTGTCTTTCCAATACCTGAGAAGACACAGTTTTGGCTCAATGCCAAGTGTACCCTGGTAAAAATTTGACTCATGGCCATGTGACACACATAAATTTTGGCATACCTTTAATTCCAGCACTCTGGATGTAGAAACAAGCAGGTATCTATTAGATTCAAGTTATTCAAGTCTATATATTGAGTCGTAGGTCATTGAGGGCTAAATAGTAAAGACCTGTTTTAAAAACAAGCATAAAAAAGAAAAAATGTGTATAATCTAGGTCTCCAAATTTTAATGATTTGAATAATACAGAAATCAAGATTTAAGAGCAAAATTGTAATTAATTCATTCGACGATGAGAGAATGTGGCAGTGCTACCATATCTTCTGGTCTTTCTGCATCTATTTCTGTGGCCCTTCTTGCACAGGGACAGTTACTGTAAAAGTATCATTTTATTATATTCTTTTCCCCTCATTCATATTCTTTGCATGAACATCTGCAAAGATCCAGCAGCTTGCTGCAGGCATATTAATACTAAAAGGAAAAGAGAGGTGGCTCTTATCTCTTGGCCTGCCAGCCTCAAATACTAGTAGCCCATATCAACAGTCTATGTCAACATGATTCTGACAACCTTAGCATTTGACAGATTGGCCAGGGATTTTCTAGTTGGGTTAGAATAGAGTGTAGGAAGAATACAAGCAAACATAGAAAGATGTATGTGTCTTCCCTCTCTTTCAACTTCATTTTAGTTAGTTGTCAAGTCCTTTTAAGTCCATAAATTACATGCTATTCAAGTCCTCCTGTCTCTTCCAATTCCACTGTCCTTATAACTTGTTATCTGACATTTGCAGTAGACTCTAGATTTATCTGCCAGCCACCAACTTTGTGATTAACTTTCATCCTTGATTTCTGTCACAAGCTTATGAGAAGTTTGTTCTTATTGGCAATTTGATCTCAAGGATCCTTTCACATCTTTCTCTATGATTCTTGTCCAAGTGTGGAACCATCTTTTAGAAGTCATCAGACGTCGGCAGTCTATCTACAGCTTCTATGTCAAAACTGTCATAATAAAGTCACACAAAACCTACTTGATTAAGAAAATATTCTCTATGAATACCTGGGATCCCCTCTAAGGACAAGTCCCAGCTATGTATTCGGGCAGCAGAGGAGTGGGTGCCTGAACTGAACTTGTTTAATAGTTACTTTGTTGAATATCTCAATCGTCACCATAGAAATTTCGCATGATGGATGGAGATAGAGCCAGAGACCCACATTCACACCAGAGCAAGGGATTGTGCTACCAAGGTCCAGAGGAAGGGCAGAAGGAGGGAGAAGATGAGCAAGGACGTCAGGACGGATCCCACAGAAAGAACGTCGCCCCCATGACAGCTGGAAGTAATTCTAGAGGATGACGTCCCCTCTCCCAGTAAAGTTAGCACTTGGATTTAGGGACATCATTTAAGGGTTTATTATAATTAGTATACAATTGAGAGTTGGGGGAGGAATTTTATAAGCTCAGGGACCCTTTTAAAAAAAAGGGAGGGGAATTGATGGGATTAATAGATTGGTATTTGGGAGCTATTTTTTATAGATATTTATATTGGCATTGATTTTTGTATATGGATACAAAGTTAAATTATATCGAATATTGTATGCATGAATATGCTTCTACCTCTGTTTAAAACATTCTTGATGTGTTGTTATACATATATATTGATATATATTTACCATTTTACAGTGTACATTTCTACCACTGATTAAGATACTTATATATTGTTTATGTATTGATACCATATTGCAATGTATACTTGTAAATTGTTTACATTTGGAGGGTCATTGTCCTCATTTATCACACAGTTGTTTATTCACTTAGTCTTTAAGTCATATAGATATTAAGAATTGTAGATCAATAGTCATCTATGTTTGTCATATTTATAGCTAGACTAATCAGGTTCTTTACATACATAGAGATTATATTCTGTATGAATAGTCTTCAACCTCCTCAAAGAGCTGTAGAAAATGGCATTTAATCTAGAATTCTGTGGTAAAGAGACACAAACACTCCTGCCTACACCGATCTATTCCCGAGAGACTGTTGAGCGCCAAAGACACTCCAATTGGAGCTTGTCCTCTTCTTGGCAAAACCGGCCTCTGGGCAAGGAACTGCCCATACCTCAACTACTGACAAAATACAAAAAAGCTGGAAATGGATAAGCAGAACTGTCAAATCCTGCCAAGACAGGGTAAGATGGTTTTGAAAATTTTCTTGCCTTTAAAAATAATCTGTCAGTTATGCTAGGCCTTAGCCAAAGTTGGTTGCTTCAACACTGCAAATGTGACTTTGGGTGATTGCCCAGGTAGCCAGCTGTCTCTGTGACTTGTTACATATTTTGGAAGTTGTTTGGTTGCACTTCCTAATCACTCAGGTAATGTTATTTCCCTTCTCAGATCTTTGATTGGGTTGAAGATTAGATAAATGTAGTTAGTTACTTTCTTCTCATGACTTGGCCAATTTATTGATTGCATAAGAATTAAGTTAGTTGACTGAGATGGAGGGGGGAGGGCCTTGGGCTTCCCATAGGACAGGGTATCCTGCACCATCATAAGGAAGCAGGGGGAGGGAAGTGGGGTAGTGGGGGAGCGGGAGGGCTGGGAACAAGGGGAGTAAATGGTAAATGTAAATTTTTCTTTTAACAATAAAAATTAAAAAAAAGAAAATATTCTCAATTAGCCCAGGTTTATATAACCTCTTGACCATTCTGTTCCCTTTGCAAGAATTACCTTACAAAATCCACATAATATAATTCCAGACAATCTTATGTCTTCTGCAAACAATATCTTATTCTGGGACATTTTATTGCTTTTAATTTTCTTTTTTACATGTGTGTGTGTGTGCACGCACGCTCATGCGCATCTGCACATAAGTACATTCCTATACATGCTCAGTCACACAGGAGAGAGAGACAAAGAGAGAGAGAGAATAGGTCAAAAAACAACTATCAGAATGTCCAGTTCTCCTCTTCTTCTATTTTTCCCACCTTAGGATAAAACATAATTCCTCAGGGTTGACAGCCATCACCTTTACCTCCTCAGCGATCTTGCTTGTCCTTGAAATACTATCTAACTGTTTGATTATAACTTAGATCTGCAAAATTCCCCATATGTTATAGCTGAAGGTTTGGTCCATAGTTATGGACACACTAAGGGAGGTGCTGTGAACTGTAGAGTGTTGGATATAGTTAGAGACAAATGTCATCTACTATGCTTTTGAAGATATACTCATTCCCTTGCTAAGTGCTTTCTTTCACCTTTCTGGTTACCTTGAAGTGAGCAGCTATTGTCTACCATGCTCAATCTATTATGATGTTTTGCCTCAGAATAAACCCAGAAATAAGAAAATGATCACTGCCTGAAGCATCTGAACTTCTTCTCCTTATTCTTCCTTTTCTTTTCTTCTTCTTCTTCTTCTTCTTCTTCTTCTTCTTCTTCTTCTTCTTCTTCTTCTTCTCCTTCTTTTTTCTTCTTCTTGGAATTTTGAGGCACAGTTTCTCTGTGGCTCTGTAGAGCATGCTGGCCTTGAACTCACAGAGATGCACCTCCCTCTGCCACCCTTGTGATGGGATTAAAGGCATGCACCACAACTGCCTGCTGAACTTCTAAAAAAATAAA
Organism: Dicrostonyx torquatus; assembly: GCA_028555095.1. NCBI lineage: Eukaryota > Metazoa > Chordata > Mammalia > Rodentia > Cricetidae > Dicrostonyx > Dicrostonyx torquatus. Next base: position 348,547 of record JAQHUG010000061.1, on the reverse strand, counting down.
TTTTGCTTCCTTTACTTAGAGTTATTCATCTCTGAGGTTTTTGTCCAAGTCAGAAACAAAGCTCATTAATATATTCTACCCTCTTTTAAATCCAGCTTAAGTATGGTCAGTAGCAGTCCAATATCTGCACAAACCTGTGGCAGAAGATATTCAACAACTCAATAGACTTCATTTCATCTATGAATTTCCTTGCTTAAGAGTGTACACTGGAGGCTAGGTTCTTTGTCTCTTCTTTCTTTGCAGATAGTAAATATTCAATGGTTTTAGTGAACAGGTAGATGGGAAATAGATGAGCAAATGAATCTTAATTTGAGATATATAAAAATATTTTTAGTGGTTGATTTCATAAGAAAATATGAAAAAATTTGTAAAATTATCTCTGTGACTTAGCTTCTTGGTAGTGCTGAAATTATACTCCAAAATGGACAAAAAATATTTCCCAAGTGAGAAAACTGAATACAGACATTCCTGCCTGTTATCTCAGCAGTTGGAAGATAGAGACAAGGGAATGGTAATTAATTCAAGCTAAGCAATACTAGAAAGTAATCACAAAGCAACCCTGAAATTAAAAAATACACTATTCCTAAAGAAAGAGTGAGAAAGAAGGAAGGAAGGAAAGGGAGTTTAAAACAGAAAAGGGAAAGCAGCAATAAAGTGACAAAAGAAGAGCCAGGCATGGTCTGATCTATAGCAGAGTGATTTTTGCATTGTTATGAGGATGAATTCTGATGAATTTTAGTAATATTTTATAAATAGAATGTCTGACATTTGCTCATTTTATGATAAAACAAGCCATGAAGACACTCTAGGCAATAACATGTCTTGAATGCCATTTATTTATTGCTCACATGTATCTGGGTGTGTTTGTGTGTATATCCACATTTGTCCACATTTGTGCAGGTTTCCAGGAAACCCTGAGGCAGGCATTAGATCCTCAGGAATCAGTTGTACATAACTGTTTACACCTTACTTGGGTGCTGGAAACCAAATTCATGTTCTCGGGAACAGAAACAAGTGCTTTAAACTGCCATGTCACAAGAAACCTTATATGCTAGCTTTTAGGGGCTATTCCCTGTCGTGTAGAACTAAGAGCTTTCAAGCACAATCTCCTACCAAGGCAAAGCAGCTTTTGATGAAAAGATAATTACAGGTCAGAATTACTGGTTTGAGGATCACCTTCCCTACTACATATCTTGGAAAGCGTGTTTTCAGCGAACTCTGATGGAATTCTGTTTGTTACTGGAATGCACATCCACTCGGGTGGTTTAGGAGGCAGATGTTTTGGACAGACATTTTGCAGTAAATGACATCAAGTACATTTTACTATGTGGCTTGTTTCAAAACAGATTCCACTGCAAAATTCAGAGAAATGTGTTGCTGAGTTTATAATGCGATCCACATACTCAAAGTGAATACAAGTTTATGAAGGTGTCATCAAGTTGTTTAAACCAACCCAAACACCACATTATACAGATGGCATTGAAGGCACTGCTGCCTGAACAATAATTTGTGACATCTGTGCCTTCCTCATAATCATTTTGAGTTCTGTGCTTTTTGTTCAGTGACTCTTAAGCTGTTTCAAAGTGGATGCACACTCAAAGCAACACTGAAATTGGTTTACTGAATAATAAAAAAATCTGTAGGTAATATTGTTCTTTAATTTTCTATTACTTTAACATAATTAGTATGTCAAATATATTTTGATCTCTCATTTCCTTTATTGGAATTATAGGCTGTTTTTTAAGGGGGAGTCTAAGAAGCATTCTTAACTATCATATCTCTTTTGTACAATTGATTACTCTGTGTGTGTGTTTGTGTGCACATGTACCACAACACGTGTGAGGAAGTCAGAGGATATCTCATAGATGGTCCCTGTCTCCTCTCACCTTATAATTCCTGCAGGCTGAATTCAGGTCTTAAAACCTGATGCTAAATATCTTCTACTGGGGCATCTTGATAGCTTATCACATTGTTTTAGAAACTTAAATTACAGCTTCTGACCCAAGGCCCAGCCTCTGTTTATCAATGTATACTATTTGAAAGGTGACTTAAAACCCATAACTACACATATCGTGTACATAGACTAAAAAAGTTACTACCCCAAATGAGCTTACTTAATACTTTTATTTTCATAATTGTAAACCTCTATTTCTGAGCCAAAGCCCAGATATTGATACTTCTCTAACTGCATACCTAAATGAGTTTTAAAAATAGTCTATGCATGGTTAGCTTTTGTCAGTTTACTTATCTGTATATTTTAATCTATATGTTAATCAAAAAAATTTACATTGATAATTCTCTTGCATTTAATTATCCTTTAATTATATTTTTATGATAGTATTTACCATAATGATAAAAGGTTTATTTGTAACATGTGGGTACTGCTCATTGGGGTTTCTGTCCCTCCTGGTACCCCACAGCCAGCAAGCCCCAAAGAAAATCACACAGGGAGTCTACATTAGGTTATAAACTGATTGGCCTATTAGCTCAGTCTTCTTACTAGCTCTTGTAACTTATATTAACCCATTGTTCTTATCTATGTTAGCCACATGGCCAGTACCTTTTCTCAGTGGGGCAGCTTACATCCTGCTTCTTAGATGGACTGTGCAGGAATGCCTAGGAGCTTCCTGCTTCCCAGAATTCTCCTGTTCTCACCTCTACTTCCTGTCTGATTTTCCTGCCTATACTTGCTGCCTGGCCAATCAGCATTATTTAAAACATGATTGACAGAATATAGAATTGTCCCCCATCATTTATTGTCAACACTGCTTTGGGTAGTAGATTTTATTACAAGAATCCAAATTAAAGGGACGTTAATAATGTATGAAAATAATCCTTAAATTAAATATACTATCTTTAAAGAAGACTATGCCAAGTTTTTGTACCAATAAAGTGTTCATGTAGACCTCTTCTATGTGACTTCACCTATTTATACAATAAACTCCTGGAGAGTTCTTTAGTAAAATAATAATCCCTGGCTTTTTATTACTCAGTTTTAAATTTTCTCCATAAAATTTACAGAATATCAACAACATTTTGGTTTTACAAAACAGCAAGTTTCCATAATCATGAAATACAGCTTTTTAAGATTTAACACAAGAGTCTAAGTCCTTAATAGATTTCAAAAGTGAAATAGAAATGAACTACTTTTTATTTGGTCTAGAATACTTAAAAGCTATAAATTCATATTTCTTAAGGATGTACAATATTTTTGTGTACTTTAGAAAATTAATTGCATATAAGTGTTTGTTATTAGTTTTTCACACTTTCCTTTCTTTTTTCTACCAAAACAAGAATAGTATCGAAGTATAATATGAATGTCAAAAATTTCAATTAATTCATATAATTCCAAAGAATTCCAATTTATTCCTGTAATTTTACCATCAACATCAACTATCTCTTTCAGAGATTCTTTCCGTCTTTTTTTAGTCTTGGAATTTAATAATAGAAAAAATAGTCACAAAGAATCTATTTATTTGTTTATTTCTATATTACTAGTCATCAACTGTCTGTTTCTGAGTCTTTAAATCTGGGAACATAATAATTATATTTTATATTACTACTTCTAATGATAATAAAATCACATAATTAAAATACTAACTGATATTTACAGAACTGTTGAGGAATAACAGACACTATCTCAATGCTCTCATGTGCTTGGCTTTTGGAGTTCCTCAGCCTTACCTGTTACTGCTTATTGTCTGAAAAGTGAAATCCACCTAGAGGAAGCTGGGTATCAGTGGAATATTGTGGCATCTTCTCATTATTTATGATTAAAAATCTTAACTTTTCAAGAAGTGTGTATTAGGGCAGTTCCGTTCCCATTAGTTACTGTTAGGCCTGAATAGAAATAAGAGTCTAAGCAGCACACTAGAGGTGACCCTGAGGGTGTGAGATCAGCAGAGCTGACTCTGACTCCCTTATCTGCCATGTAGTGGCATGGGTGAGGGAAAGATGCCCTTCCTTCCTGCTCTGCCCATTGCTTCCTACATCAGACAAGAAAGCTGTTTCAGGTGTCATGAGAGTGAGAGAGCTAGCTGTGCCTTCTCACCAGCTGCAACACACATGAAAATGGGTCAAGCATCCTACCTAGATAGCATATTAGAACCGACCCTGTTCATTTCAAGGAGCAAACCTGAGAGCAGGAGAACAGACCCTACAGCCAACCGTCTACATTCCCCATACAACAATCAAGAGAGATGGCTCTCCACTTCACCAGGCAAAACAGGAGAGCTGGCCCTAGTGGTATGAATGTGGAGGACCCGGATCTGAGGGCCCTAGAGCAGGAGAACTGGCTCTGCTCTTTGCTAAAGGCTGCATTGCGTCACCTAGCCAAGGTAGTGCTGGAGAGTTCACCTAGGTAATGACAATGAGGAAGAGCTGGAGGGCTGGCCCATCCAGCTACTACTGAAGCCCAGAGCCAGGTCTATGAGTTGACCCATCCCTATATCCACCCCATGTATGAACTGTTGGAGCATGAGACATGTAACTGGACTGAACCTATAGATACAGAAGAGCATGATCTCTGTGACACAGGACAACAGAATATATAAGAAGAGCCCCAGTGAGAGCCCAATACTGATGGTATAGCAGAAACCATAAGCCTTGAACCAGAATAATAACTAGTGGCAATGAACACTTGCAAGTAAAGATGAGTAGACTGTGTGACTCAACAGGCCACACTAGTTTTTACAACATGATTCTTCTTTGTTGTTGTTGTGTTTCTTTGTTCTGTTTGGTTTTGGTTTGTCTTTTAAATTTGATTTGGTTTGGGGAGGTAGTTGCAAGGACAGGGTGCTGATGTGAGGGGATGGAGAGTTAAGTGGATTGGGAATGCATGATGTGAAATCCACAAAGAATGAATAAAAGTTAAAAAAAATAAGATGACAAAAATTAGTTTATGATGTCAATGTAGTAATATATAGGTTGTCTTATACTATTTCAAGTTCTATGTAGTTCATAACATTAGTCTGGATATTTTCATGCATTGCAATTATAAGAGACCACCATGTTCATATGAAGACTGGTGACTGCTGAGCCAATGATGCATGCTACTTGACAATGATAAAATAATTTCGTTTTCTCTTAATAAAGCTCTAGGTGGGACAGCTTATAATTTAGGTCAAATGCCTGATTAAAAAGTTATTTCAAATTAAGTTACAAATTAGTTTAAATGCAGTAATTCATTGCTTTTTAAATTTCAGATACATATTCAGCAACTTCTTTGTTTGACCACTCTCCAGATTTTTTTAATAAATGAGAGATGAGTAAGGCAAATGTAGAGAGAAATTATCCAAATGTGTTTAGAAGTCCCAAATGAATCAACACTGAGGGGACTTCACACAAACAACTGTGCTAACCTCATGAGGATTCAATGTGTGTTTTGAGATTAGTTATTACACTGGTGCATTTATAAATATATAAACTTAGCCAATCTTTCGTTTGTAATTTCTGTATTTCATGACCCACAGAAAGTTCTAAGCACTGAATTGTTTTCATGACCAACCACCCATTATCTCACTTAAAGAAAACTCTTGGTACTGTAAGTGAAACTTGGTGATAGAGAATTTGTCTGAAGTGCAAAAGTGTATCTTGGATGTGGAGTAAAGAATCTCAAGCAACTTACCATATGTAGGAAAGACATTAAAATGTCAATTTTAACATTGTACTTAAGATAAAAATAAATATTGTTTTTCTACGACTTTATAAAAGTTTTTATGGTTATATGTAAGAGAATTGCAGATATTACTGGTTCACTGGAAAAAGATTAGTGATATAGGGTATTCATATTGTTGATATTGATAAGAATTCTTTTAGCAGTTTCACAGATAAAGAGAATTGAGAATCAGACATTCTCTTCTGTGAGTCATTTTTGTTCTCTCTACACTATTAAGTATGCAGTAGTGCACATTTTTCCAAATCATCAAACACGGCCTCTCAAATTATTATCATAAGTCATCACTCTCCTGGTCAGACATCTAAATCACATGAAAGGGTCTTATTTTGCAGTCTGATAAGTACCCTGGTCACAGAAAGTTATACTACTTCCTGCTTGAGCTCTGTAGACAAAGAGTATGAAACCCTGACACCACCAAAATAGCATTTGTTGTTCCCTGAGAAGAAAATAGTATAGTCTAGACCAAGGAAAGATATTTTGCACCAGAAAGACGATTTTAATTAGATCTATTAAAATTTTATATAAATTAGATTCTTACAAAGTATCCATGTTGAATAAAAAATAAAATCCATTACCGGGTCAGATGCCAACTGTTGAAAACAAAATACAAAAAGATACTGTCTATGATTGTGAGACAAGCTGAAGGTTGAATACAAATAGTCAGCAATTGTTAATATGAAAGCAAAAAGATAAGCATATTAATCTCCTAATCCAAATAGTACCTCATAAGTAGTAGATCTAAAACTAGTTGTTGGATATTGTTTGTAATTTATATAATTGGAATGGAGGTATGACCACTTATTTTGTTTATTATTATATGCTAGAAATAAAATTAAATTAGAGGTTCATCCAGAGAAAGAGATTGCATTAAAAGAGTAAATATACTAGTCCTCAAAATACAGCTCACTATTGTAGCATTTATTTTGTATTTAATTCAGCCATCTACTTTACAAAGGTGGAGTCAGGAAGAATTCTGAATGTGAAGTAAAACTGAAAAGTATTTGTAAAAATTTTGGGGGTGGGCAAAAGGGAGGGGGAAGGGAGAAGGGAAGAACTGGGGAGAGCTTGGGAGAGTGGGAGGGTGGAGATGGAGGAAGGGTGGATATTGGAGAAGAGAATAAGGGAGTCATTTTAAGATTGGCAAGAGACTTGTCGCTAGAGGGGATCCTAGGTGTCCACAGGGATGTCCCACCTAGGTACTTGGGCAGCAGAGGAG
>JAQHUG010000061.1:286936-303779 GCA_028555095.1 Dicrostonyx torquatus | reverse complement strand
TTTAGCTTAGCAATCCATACAATTAAATGTCTCTCTGTACTTACCTCCTTCATAGTCAAAAAATTCAAAGATTCACCATAAAAGACCTGCTTAACAGTGCCCTCAATCAGCAGGAAGTAGTACAGACAGTACTACATCCATATTCCCAAATACTGTTTATAATTTTTTGTTTACATTTACAGGGGGATATGATATAGATATGAATAATTTGCATTGGTATAGATCCTGGTTTATTGATACAAATTTAAGGTCAATTTTGTTATATGGATAGAAACCCAGTTAACATCGTGGTGATACATAGATTGATAAAAATCGGTTAATAAAGATGTAGGAGTTAGCCAATAAGAAACTAGAGCTAATGGGCCACGCAGTGATTTAATTAATACAGTTTCTGTGTGGTTATTTTGGGGCTAAGCTCGCCGAACGGTGGCCAGGATGAACAAGCAGTCCTCTTCCCTCCAACATTCCTAGCTATATTCTTCCCTGCCATAAGCCAAATCAGCTTCTTTAATAACCCATGTTAATAAAGCATATGCACAGTATACAGAGGGCTGTCCCACAACACATTTATATGCTTGCTGAATGACTGTGATCCTATGTCTTTTTTATGGAACAAGTTTTCCAATAACTTTTTTTGTAATTTTTGATCACTATGATAGTATTTTTAACTAACATGACAAAATAGCAGGTATAAACCAACAGAAAGGAGCAAACATTTGTTTTAGGTTATTGGTCATAGATGTTGGTCAACAGTTCTTGATATGGTTGACTTGGTCCCAGTGGTGAGACAGAACATCATGAAATATTTTATAGATACATCTAAATATATTTTTTAATCCATCACTGGTAGAGATATGAAAATTACATTTCCTTTCTAATCTTCAATCTTTTCCTTTCACTTTTTTTTGCCTATATACAATCTACCATAATTCGATTATATAACCAAAGAAGCCAACAAAAAATATGCTCTTTCTTAACTGGGAAGCATTTTGCTCATTTATCCCATTTCCTTAGCAGATACGTTTCAAGAAAAAAGATGCAGGTTCTACTTATCATTTTACCTTACTTCAAATTTGTTATTCTACCCAGTATAACCTGGTGCCTGTCCAAAGTTATTCTCTTTCATAGAGATCTTTGTGCTGAAAATAGAGGAGATTATTTAACATTTCTCTAAGTATGCTTTTAACGTATATCACAACACACACACACAAGAGTCTTTTTCTTGAATCTCATCCAGAGCCTTTTTTCTTAGTATTTTTTTTCAGGCTTTTCCGTAAATTCCTCTAGTGTTTCACTTATCTTAAATAGTATTTCTCATTTTGATAGTAAAATTTCTATTCATTATTACTAACATCTAAAATTTTTAATATTTTATTGTTTCCCATGTTATCTACCAATATTTTCATGTGTTGTTTGCTTGTAGCTTTAATAAGTGATGTATAGACTCAGTTCTTATTTTTTCCATAATTATTTGGCATGTGTTTTATTTATTACACATGCTTTCAGATGTAGAAATCTCTAGTGGTCTGTACCTTTTATCACACACAAAAGTGAATCTCCAAGACTCAGAAATATAATTTATCTTGAATTTTATATGCTTCTTTGACCATTTTCATAATAATGATAAAGTATAGTAATAGTAATAATGGCTAACATTGATAGAGAGATCATTGTGACACATACGTTGTGCCAAGAGCTTTATACATACAATTTACTTGATTCCCAGAAAACCTGTAAGGGGTAGACATTGTTAATAATTTCATTATTAAATTAATTAATGCAAAAAGTTATTTAGCCACCTTACTAAGGTTTCATCTGAAATAAATGAGAGAAACAACAAATGGACTTAAGACTCACTCCAGAAGAGAGAAATCATCTGTGGTACTGGAAACCTAGCTAAATACTCAATGCTATGAACACATGGTTAATGAAGAAGAATCTTTAACATCTAATTTACTAAACCAGCATAATTTCTAGTAATATTTTAAAACATTATTCCTTATACTTTCAGATAAACATAGACTTCACCGATCATCAAGAAATTTTCTTTTTGCAACAAATGGTGACCACTCATAAAACCAAAACCAATAAAACACAGAGGTGTTGAGTGCAATCCCCATGAATCCATACTTAAAATACTCCTGCACCTAAGGTTCATGGAAAATTGTAGGAAATGGGGCAGAAAGATTTTAAGAGTGAGAGGTTCAGTGATGTTGATGCGAGATTCTGTCTCCTATTAATGTCAAAAGCTACACCCATAATGTCTCGCCATGGTGAATACACAGGTGTGAATTGACAGGGCTGACACCAATAGATATGCCAAATTGGATGAAGAGAAACTAATGAGTCCTCAACTCTACACCAAGAACTATGGAAGAAATCTGGCACTAAGAAATGTGATTTTCCCCAGGCAAGAACATAAAAATTGATTGTCCAATGCCAAATGGCCAGTACCAAAAACATGCTTATCAGCAACATTATGTGGACTGAGCAGGTTATGTTTAAGAATGTGTGTGTATTTATGTGTATATCTATGTATTTTTATATGTATATCATGCAATAATAGTGAAAAAGAGATTTTTGAACTCAAAAGAGAGCAGAGAATGTAATTTGTGGGGGTTTGGAGGGAGGGAAGGGATGGGAAAAGTGTTGTATTTATATTATAATCTCAAATATAGGTAAAAAAAGAAGTTAGAAAAAAGACATGAGTGCAGAATATCTGGTGTCAAAATTATCCATTACTTTCCATCACTTTTCTCATAGCTTTCTCTAAGCGACATCTGAGGATTTTTGTTGTATATTATTTAGGCAATAACTATTTGACAACCTGGCTAATAATAATCTGTGCATTGCCAGTGTGAACAAGTTCCATTTCATATTTCAAAAATCAGAGATAGAATGTACCAAGCTTCTCATAGTGTGAAGTTGCAACTTAACTGCCTAGCATGCTACTATGTCTCAGCTGTTTTCCTGAGGCAATGGACATGAGAGCAGGTAGAGAACTGAAGTTGTCAAGGCAACAGAGACTTCTGTATTTTCTTTTCTTTTCCCTGGGCCATGATCAGGCTCTGTTCCCTCCTGTGTAATGTTACTCTTTTCCTAGAAATGATCACTGCAGTGAACTTCTTGTAGCTGAACTTGTTATTGGGCTGAAGTCTACAGTCTTAATCATATTTTGTAGTAATCCATATGAGAAAGATACAGGCAATCACACTAATTAAGTCAATTAAAAACACATAAGTCCTTCATCTACCAGTGGACAAGAGCAGGATTATGCCTCACAAGCTGAGGGGTTCAATATTTTTAAAGGAGGCAAAATTCATAAAGACCATAACTCACATAAAACTTATGATGAGGGTCAGAGTAACCTTGAGATGTTCGTTTATGGCAGAACATAAAGATTATATCAGACATAAGGATAATTATTTTTTACTTATACCTACTTTGGATAGTTTAGTTTACACTGATTATTTTGTTTACTATGTCTGGACCATGGTCAAGGCCATGGAAGTCTCAAATGTGTTACAAAGGTGGCCATAACTGTTGGAAGGGGAGGAGGCTGAGAATAATCTAAGTAAACACAAATGGAATCAGTGCAATTTGTTGTTAACTTAGTCACACTTCAATACAACATTTATTCATTAAATTATTTGTTTTTTTAGATTTAATTGTATTGAAATAGAATCTTTGAATTTCAGGGTGGTTTTGAACGTCCAGTCTGAAATCCTCATCAATCAGCCTCTCACAAAGCTGATCCTATACATATGTATTGCCATAGATAGACCATGTGACAGTCATATATCTTAAACCTTGAGACACATTCTCAGAGATAAACACATTCATTTCAGGTAAATAAAGAATGAAGACATACCTCACATGTATACAAAGAAATGTAGGGCAGAATAATTTTGTAAGATAATTTGAAGGAAAATAAAAAATCTCTGAACGTAAAATTACTTCTATATTGCTGGATCAGGTGAGCAAAAAAAACAAAGAACTCTGATGTGTGTCTAAACTGCATTTTGGCACCAAGTATATAAAGTGAGGGTATGATTCCTCCAAGGTATGATTGAGGGGAAGGTTTTTATTGTAGATATGATGTACAGTCAGGAGTATCTGGGGGTGTCCAGAGCAGAGAGAGAAAGCAGTAGACCAAACATGGCCAGAAGACTGAAGTAGGCCATGAGTAGAGAAGGAGCAGGGAAGAGCAAAAGAGGACCATGATTGAGGCAAGAGAGGACAAGAGAGAGGGGAACAGGAGTGGGGACGTAGAGAATGGATGAGGAGAGAATATGGTCCAAATGGAAAGGTTTTATAGGAATGAGAACCTGTGGGAAGGGAAACATATGAGCTGGAGAAGTTTAGGGTGGGCTGGGGGAGGGGGTCGAGAATATCTGAGAAAAGTCACAGGTCTGAGTGAGTCTGGAGACCAGTGTGTGCTTTACTATGCTAATAGGTATGGCAGTTAGCCATTTGTCCCTTTTCTTTTGGACTGCAAAATGTGTAGGCATCTTTGGTGTTTTGCTGCAGCTACCTCTCTCCACTAGCCTGAGCATAGGAGTCATGTCTATGCAGCACTCTGCCTATAAAGGAATATGCATGTATGTTTCAAGCACAAATCTTACCCATTTGTCAAAAATTTTAAATGAGGATTTGTTACAGTAGGGAAACTTAAAATGATCAGAAAGAATTACAAAGTATAATTAAAAACCTGGAAACAGATGTTGAGATGAATAAAAGTATTTAGAGTTCAGCAAATTGAGGAAAAACAAATGATATAGTGTGACAACAAAATTTTATAAAAATAATTCCAAGACACTGAAACTTTTGCTGAACCTCATAACTGAAGTGAGGTAATGATATACCTAGAGATTATTTTAGGATTGAAACTGATACCTTGCAGTGTACTAACTTGTTGATTAATCTGCCTATAAGAGAGAAATGCAGCAACCCCTTTATTGCCTTGGATTTTCCATGCAATCAGCTTTTACATCCTAAGCTAATACAAAGCTGTAATCTTAAATTCTGTATTTTTTCTATGCCCCTGATAATTTCCAGCATCCATTTTAGCTTAAATATTTGTACTGTGAAATAGTGATTGAATTTCTGCACTGTTCATTCCATAGCCCTGAATGTGTTATTATATGAATTCTACCTTTTCTTTCTGCTAATGATAGTAGAGAGGCAAGTTAAAATACAAGGAGTCAAATTATAATCATGCTCAGCACAGTTCAAAGCCAGTGTCTGCTGTGATCAGAAGTTACTACACTGTGATAACACATGTTTTGTTTTTCTGGGAGACATTCATCTTGGATGATGGCTTGAAGCTGACTTTGCTTCTTAATCCAAGAATCTGTAATTATAGGATAATGTACCATTTGAGAACTCCGAGGAAAATGACCTTGAGTATTTAATAACTCAACAGTCACAGCTGCAGTCATTTCTCCGCAGAGAATGAAAGGACAATCTATTTGTGGCTTCTTGTGGCAGGTTCCAGTGACAACTGCTCCCCTCTGCAGCATGTGGGAAGTGAAACCAGACATCAGAGACTGCCTATATCTACAGCTTCATAACCTTCATTAAGACATGGGAACATTTCTTCGTAAAAAGAACTAATTAAAATTTCTTCTTGACAATTTTACAGATGCACAAAATACATTAGGATTATTTCACCCACATACATTCATATCTGCCTCTCCTCTTATCTTTATCCATCTGCTCCTCCCTAGAGGTCCGACACCATCATTCATGGCTCTTTTCTTTGTTTTATAATCTACTGGGTCTAAGCAAGACCATCAATTTGACATGAATATGGAACTTTCCAGTTGCACTTGACAGGCCCACCAGTGGATACACACATAAATATAAATCTCCCTCTCCCACAATCCATCAGTAGAGTAGGGAGACTATGTTGCTTAGTTGATGTCATCTTGATATAAGCTAGTATCTATTTGTGAAAAGGAACTCTCAATTGCAAAACATGCGTTTGTAAGATTGACCTAAAGGAAAGTCTGTCAAGTAATTTTGTGATTAGGGATTGATGTAGAAGGGCCCAGTCAATTCCACCAGTTCACTCCTTTGGGGAGATGATCCTGAGTTGAGCCAGTTGTACTCCTATATGGCCTCTTCTTAGTTAATGACTACAGTTCCTGCCTTGAATTCTTGCTCTGACTTCTCTCAGTGACAGACTGTCACCTGGATGTGTAAGCTGAAATAACACCTGTCCCCAGGTTGTTTTGGTCATGGTGATTTATCACACCAATGGAAACCCTAAGATAGAGTAGTGGGACCCCATGGATTGAGTGCAGGCAAAATCTGCTGCTCTGAGTTCACAAATGGAATGACTGTATCATGCCCAGAAAACAGCATTTCACAGACTTCCTCTCTTTGTTCCTGCTCTCACTTCAGTTACAGTTTCATTTCTATTTCTTACGCCAAATATAGTGATAAGGAGCAAATCAGATTATGTATTGGTAAGAATTCCCGATTACAATCCACAACAACAGAGAAGACACAGTCACAGGATCTCAAAGCAGCTAGTCACACCACACCTGTGGTCAAGAACTGAAAGCAATGAATGCGCACATGTTATCTGTTTGCTTCCTCCTCAGCTTTTGTCACTATTTTACAGTATAGGACCCAGCTGTTAAACTGTGCTGATCCTATTCAGTTGAGTTTTCACATCTCAATAGCAATCAAGACAGTTGCCCAAGACAGTCCCACAAGACAACCTGATCTAGGTAACTCCTCCATTAAGACTGTCTTCTGCCCCAGGTGGTGGTGGTGCACGACTTTAATCCTAGTACACAGGAAACAAAAACAGGTGGATCTCTGTGAATTTGAGGCCAGCCCAATCAACAAGAGCTAGTTCCAGGATAGGCACCAAAGCCATACAGAAAAACCATTTCTTGAAAACAAACAAACAAACAAATAAAAAGTACTATCTTCTAATGCGATTCTGGGTTGTATCAGGTTGACAGTTAAAATTAATCAGCATACATTATTTCAGTCCTCTTTTCTGGGATAGCCCCAGAGCCTTAGAATGGGTTGAGTATATGTCCTGTTTAGGATGCACACTCAATAATACTTTGCTCTCAGTGTTGGGTCCCTTGAGGACAGGCCTTTGCACCCCCACTTGATTTGTTTTGCACTCTTGTGGTTGGTTAAAAACAGGAACAAAAACAGGAACAATCTGTTGTTTTCAGCAATGTTTCTAAGGATGTTTACCCCTAAGCCATGTGAGTTAAGGTGATGAGCTTCCTGCTTTTGCTGGCTCGGCCTCCCCTGCTGAGGGCTATATATACTGTGTGAGAAAGTGGAATAAAGGCATGTCTGCAGAACCTGAAGTTGTGTTGTTTGTTAATCCCGATGTCCCTCGCTCAGAAGAACTACAGTTGCCCTGCTGGCATGACACTCAGCACCTGGAGTGGTCTTAAGTCTCTGCCTTTTGTTTGAAAAAGAAGCTTATGTATTTATTATTTATAAAAGAATACAATAATGATTAATGAAAGGAGAGACCATGAATTTGAAAGAAATCAGGGAGGAATATATCGGAGGGTTTGGACTGAGGAAAGCGAAGGGAAGAATGTGGTAACATAGTATAATCTCAAATTTCCCAATGACAATAGATGCAAATATGTAGCTATAACTAGCATTCATCTTTCCATTTTGCCTGCTCTCATTGTAAATTCTTTCCTCTATGCCTTAAGAACTGTGAATATCTGTATGTTAAAAAAAACAAAAGAAGTTTACCTGATTGAGGCTAGGAGTAGCATTTGTCCCTGGGTATAAATATAGATATTTAGCAGACAGTTTGATATCATGTCAATTTACCCATAAAGTAGTGAGTTTCTTATAGGACTCATGAAATTCTATACAGCCATGGGTTTCTGGATGATTTTAAAATACAAGACATGAATTTTGTCTTGTATAGTGGTTGATTGCTCCCATTACAGTTATGCCACCATTTCTTGACTGGGCACATCTTGCCTGGTGCTAGGCCTTGTAACTCATACGTCTATAGTTTGCAAAGGGTCCTGTTTTTTTTTTCTTCCCCAGCAGGAGGTCTAGCAATATCCAGTCCATAAAAACTATTGATCAAGGAGGAAGCCCCTTGTATCTTGCAACAAAATTGGGAATGGCTTCCATGAAAGGGTTTTATCATATACTTCTATTGGGATACAAAGAAAACTAGATAGAGCTTAAATAATTTTAAGGCCTCTGGGGTATACCACAAATAGTACTAGAATATTTGTGGAAACCACTTGACTTTAGACACAGCATTATCCAGTCAAATACAATACTCTCTTCTAAGTCTTTGTCTTTTGTTGCTCTTTTCCCATATTTTAAAAAGTTGTGTAGTAAGAGGTAGGTTGCTGTGTCCCACTTCCGAGAAGTGGGCCGTTTGTTTCCAGCACCTGCCTCCCAGCTGCCAGCTAGCTTATGCCCGAAATAACCACACGACAATTATATTCATTTAAATACTGCCTGGTCCATTATCTCTAGCCTTTGCTTGGCTATCTCTTGCATCTTATTTCAGCCCATTCTTAAATAGTCTGTAAGTCACCACGAGGTAGTGGGCTTACCGGAAAGATACAGCATGTCTGAGCCTGGCAGCTTCATGGCGGCTCTCACACTTCCTTTCTCTCACAGCCTTCCATTCTGTCTACTCCGCCCACCTAAGGGCTGTGTCCTATCTTATAGGCCTGGCAGAGTCTTTATTTAACCAATGAAAGCACACAAAATAGAGAACCTCCTATACCAAAGTTGTTATAAAGTAATATAATACCATACATCTTTTCCTTTTATCATTTTTTCTTAACCCTTCCTTTCCTTTGTTTCCATGTCTATCTCTTAATTCCTCACCTACTCACTGCTTTAAGTCTTTCTACTCTCACTTTCTAGTTGCTAATCAACGGTTCTACTAACCCACCATAATGTTTGCTGTTTTCAAGGATGACAATGTCATTTGTTTCATTCAGTAGAGGAAGTCATTTATTTTGCTTTTTACTTATGTAAGCTGGATTTTTTTTTTGTTTAATAATATGCGCTAATCTCAGAGAACATGGAAGCATTTGTATTTTACCTGGAGAATAAATTACTTTCATTCTTGTTATAGTTAGAACTTTCTCTGTTATAATAAGAAAAAAATATATAAGGTACTTTGGGCGACTGCTTCTTTTTAGTATTAGTATTTCAGAAAATCCATCATCTAATCTTTTTAGTTTTCTTTTGTTTTTGATAAAGCTATGTCTGTTCCTATATGTTCCTTCTGATCCCATAGTCCCTGGAAAATAAAGCATTGCATAGTTTGTCTACAAATATTGTGTCTAAAATCAAATATTTAATTTAGACAAAAGTTAAATTTCTAAAAAAAAGTTTGTCATAAGTTCTATCATGAAATTTAGAAACTATTGATTAATGAAAATGGGCCTTAAATATTTCTGGTTTTTATTATCAGTACTAAATTGTTTCCTTGCATCTGTTTTCTGAACAAATAACACCGTGATAAGCAACCAAGGTCTAATAATAAGAAAGCTACTTAAGGGAGGACTTTATGAAGACAAAATATCTTTTATATTTTAATTCTTAAAGTGTAATTCTATGTAGTAAATGATATTCAAGAGGCATATTCATTTGGCTTTTATACTGCAGTTATAGCTCCTTAAAATAATCTACCTATAAACTTTGCTTTTATTAGTGAACTTTGACTCAATAGTCCATTGGTTTCTATAACTGAAGAGAGGTTATTTGCAGGAAGATAAGCTGTCTATGTTTATTCATAGGAGAACCACAGTTGAATTATTGTTTATTTCCAAAATTCAAGAATTTGTCAAAATGGAAAGAATATAAAACTTACTTGAACAGTACCCCAGGACATTTTTTATTTCTTAAAAAAAACTATTATTTTTAAACTATTGGTATCATAGGAATACTATAGTGGGAGAGTATGATGGCTATAACTTCAGCAGGAACAACACCCCAAACATTAATTTTTTTTCTTGGCATATTTTCAGTCTATACCCTAAGGTGATACATTCCCATCCCTTAACATTGAAAAGGCGGCTCTTCTTGGATCATTTCAGCAGCCTATGATGTATTTTCTTCATGCATAAAGCTAGTAAATCTTCAAGAACCTTTCAGGCTTCTGATTTATGAATACACCCAAGTTATAGTGCAAAATGATGCGACAAGACTTCTATACCAGCCGGGCGGTGGTGGCGCACGCCTTTAATCCCAGCACTCGTGAGGCAGAGGCAGGCAGATCTTTGTGAGTTTGAGACCAGCCTGGTCTACAAGAGCTAGTTCCAGAGCAGGCTCCAAAGCTACAGAGAAACCGTGTCTCAAAAAACAAAAACAACAACAAAAAGACTTCTATACCCACAAGCACTTACTCACGGACTGTATTTGTTATTTTTATTCTCTTTGCTATCTTGAAACTTTCTTCCCTAGGCCACATAATGTGATTGCTTTATTTACATGGCCTTCTACAAAGGAAACTGGGTTAACTCTCTTGGGAGTAAATCCCGATTCTAGCACCAATGTTTTAACCCATCTGGAAAGTAATGGAGGGGTTATAATTGAGGATATAGAAGCTAATCTTCCCATCATGTCTCTTACTCAGGAAAAAGAGGAAGAAAGGAAAACTAAGTGAACATATGTTCTTTATTCAAGCAAAAACTGGCTCAGCACTTCCCAGTTCTTGGAACAGATTGACAGAACAAGGGTCACATTGCATAGGAATAAGGGTTAAGGGTGTCAGCAGAAGAGAGACACACAGAAAATTTAAATTCCTTTTTCTTCAAAATGAATTTAAAGACAAAGTGAAATTATATCTGTTCAATAAAACTCAAGGCTTAAAACATTTTCCTAAGTCTAGTTGAGAACTTTCAGGTTATAGAAAGAGAGAAATAATTTTACTTAACTACATGAATTTATTAGGTGAACATTATAGTTTTTATTTAAATTATTTCAAGATAAATTCTAGAATTTCTTTAGTATGCAAGATAATAATAATTGTATCCACTAAAATTATTTAATCAGCTTGTTTTACATCTTCAAAGTGCTTTTAAGAAGCTAGAGATATTTAACAGTGGTTAAGATAATTTATTAATCTTCCAGAGGACCCAAATCCAATTCTCTGCATACAATCAGGTGGTCCACCGTCAGGTGTAACAATGGGAAACCTCCACTGGCATTCCTACCTACATGTATGTGCACACGCCTACACACAGATACAGATACACAGACACTGATACAGACATACATACTCTCTCTCTGTCTCTAAGGCATACGTATACACACACATCCAAATATCTAAGGGCATTAAAGAAGTAGCCCACTACATTCATGTATTATTTGCTTTCCTTTTATTTTATATGAACATAAATTTGAAAATTTAAATAATGAAATTAAATAAAAAGATGTTATGTTTTAGAGAATTCTATATAATTGCTATCAGTAATATAAAAAGGTTGATAATCAGATACTGGATATCTGTGGGAAGAATTATATTCATTGTTTTTTTTTTTTTACTATGTCGTTGAGTATCCAAAACTGATCTACTTTACTGTAATTTATTATTTCAATTTTAATAAATCATTTGGAAATTATCTCATTATAAATTGTGATATTTATCACCACCAACAACAGTATTCAGTAGAAGTGACTGGTCTTAAGTAGCCTAGCTCTGAAATGAAGAATTGATATACTTGACATTTTGTTATTGCTTGCATTCACTGAAGCATGATATTTTATGTCATGCCTAGCATAACAATTGAGACTGAGTTCACTTATGAGGTGGTAATGATAGGAAGGGAGAGGCTGACATATGGAAATTGCTTTGACCACTTATTCAATGTAATTTAGAAAATGCTCAGTAACGTAACACTTTTCAGAATCTTGTATATAAAAAAAGAAATTTGTACCATTTTTACTAGATATATAATATGATTTATATTGTTACATTGGAATATATTTTGATTTTAGGTGTGTTAAATTTGGAGACAGAGATGAGGCGTATAAAATATTCCCTTTGTAAATCAATGCGGATGATGTATTATAGAACAATAATTGCATGAGGGAACAAGCAGCTAAGTATGTAAATCAAGAGGCAAATTTTGTGGAAGCTGTGCACTGCTGTTCTGTTGTTTCATATGTCAGTAAGAGGTAAGATTGCCTACTCACAAGCGCTTTCACAGCTTGGAAAATAAGTGAATATATATGTGTATACATATACTTATATTTCATTGTCTTTACATTTTGTAGTAAGAAATACGGTGATAAAACTCAAACTGTATTTAGTAACTATTTAGTTGTATTTGGTAGTGACTATTTAGTAAGCATTTAGTTGAAAATAGGGGAGATATATGCTAAAATTGTGATATTGAAAAATAAAATATATCATAATGGGCAGAAGGGAATTAAGGGGATAAATATGTCAAAATGAATAGAAAAGCAAAAACCAAAATGATCAGCCTTACCTGATATGCAACCATAGTATGAATTTTTATAATTGAAACACAATGGCAATTAAGCATGAATAACCATATAAGTAATTTAAATAAAATACAAATTATGGGTGTAAAATAAGAAGAACAGTGAAGCTTGTTTCATGATTATAATGTCACCTCAAATCATTGCTGTGCACAGAGTACTGCTGGGGCAACCTGTTAAAAGGGCATGTGCAGATCTTTATCTTTCACCTTAGAAAAATGTATAGGCCATGTTAATGTGCAGACTACATAAAAAGATGACAATACTAAATTCCCTTGAAATTTAATAGAAATACTCATTTTGCTGTTATTATACATAAATAGTAAGAAAAAATATTGACATATTTGAATTCATGAACCAGGCAACCTGTACAAAGACAGCCCAAGAATTTATACAATAAAATGAAAATAAAAAACTACGAGTTTTCATTTGAGTATCAAAATGAGTGGCTGGAAACATGGCTGAGCATTTAAGAGGATGTGCTGCCATTATCAAACACTCAGGTTTGGTTCCCAGGATTCACATAGTTATGTACAAGTATTTCTCATTTACAAAGAGTCCAGTGACTTTTTCTGGCCTCTGCTTCTTATGTTTCATATTCATGCAAAAGGACTAAATACCCATATACATAAAATAAAAATTAAATCTTTTTAAAAAAGATTATCAAGAGAATAGGTATCTCCTTAGAGGCTCTTGCAAAAACTTTCTTTTCACCTTTGAGAACAGTGCTTACAATATTGTAGATAATTTTCCACTATCCTCAGAATGACTCCACACTCTCAGTGGCTTGGTTTTACCAATATGAGAGGGAAAGAATATACACTTGAAATATACTTGGGGATTAATAGAGTATATAATAGAATATACTCTGAAAACCATTTTAAGGGAGAGTTGCCTTGATTTCCACTATGGAGAGCTTAGGTAATTTCTTAATAAAACTGTACAACTATGAGGAATTTTAGAGATCACAAGATATGAAGGCATGAGAAGATGGTTAGAGGAGATAGTGACATGGGTTGGAGCCCACAAGTATCATGCAGCAAATGTACAGCTGACAGACAAATAGGCAGATCCATGGAGAGTGTGTATTTACACATCCCCATGGAGTAATCATTCAACAGTGCTGCAGGAACATGTCTTTTGGAAGGGTCACTGTCAAATCCAAAAAAAAAAAAAAAAAACTTGTGAAGCCATGATTCTCCCTTCAAATTAGGATTCAATCTCAAAACACCAGAGCAGTATTACTTCTCCTGCATGGTCAATGGAATGACCTTTCCATTCCACCACACCACTGGGCCTTAGAGTGATAATATTTAGTCTTTGTTCTAACAGTCAAATTAACATAGAGTCAATCTTCCAAAGTAAACTGCTAACAGAACACTTAGGAATTTAAAAGGCATAGGAAGACCATACCAGACAGACAGGGATGGGTGTGGATGTAGTCCAGGTTCAAGGGTGTTTAGTAACTTTATCAAGTATTTTAGAATGTCAGCTATTTCTCTTTGGATCATGGTCTTTCCTGGGTGGTGTCATCTACTCTGGAGTACTGCTTTGTTAGGTTCTACCTGACCTTTTTGCAATGCTGAAATGCATGTGATATCATTATTTTGCCTAAGGAATTTCCCAAATATATCTGTAAAAACAAGAGACCTTGTGAAGATCACTTCTTCTTCTTCTTCTTCTTCTTCTTCTTCTTCTTCTTCTTCTTCTTCTTCTTCTTCTTCTTCTTCTTCTTCTTCTTCTTTTTCCTCTTTCTTCCTCTTCCTCTTCCTCTCCTTCTCCTTCTTCTTCTTTGCCTTTTTCTTCTTCTCCTCCTCCTTCTTCTTCCTGCTTCTTCTTTGCCCAAGGAATAAAGAACATTGATTTCTTCAATTTTACCCTCAGATCCAATTAACTAGGTTTGCCTACTATGGCAAATCTTGGTTGGATCCTGTGGGGTTACTGAGGCTGGTATATAGTGAAGAGAGGATATCTAGGTCACATACCTTCTTGACACTAGGTGATTAAAAGCAATTACTGAAACTTAGGAAGTTACTTTGTTGTTTTGTTTATTTCATTTTATTTTGATCTTCAAAGAAGACCATATTTTGAAAACAAGAATATGATATAGATACACTATGCTGATTCCATTAATAACTAAATATTTGTTGACTCATGCATATGGTATCATTAATATTGTAATGTAGATTTTAATGTTACTAACTTTAATCTTGGTTGATAGAGACTTCATTATCAAAAATGCATAAAAGCACAAAGTCTAAGGATTTGAATAACCCTGTAAATATTGTAAAAGGAAAGCCTAGCCTGGCATACAGTCTACCCTATTGATGAAAAGTTCATTATTATTTTCACAAACAAATATAAGGATTAAGATTTATGAAGCAGTAGTGAATGTTATTTAAAATAATTTTAATTACGATATCAATATACAATAAACATATTTATTTTAGATATTTATTTGTTAAGTTTTTCATATAGCATGAAATATGTATATTCAGAGGTTACACAGAAAAAATCATAAATTTATTTTGAAAAACAACAAAAGCTAAGATGCTTCCTTCAATAATATTTTACTTTGAGAGAGTGTCAAATTGTAACTTAATTCCAAAATTTAGGAGAGTTCCCAATAGGAAGAATATAAAACTGGGTTGAACAAAATTCCATGTCATTTTTGTCTTTTATATCCAGCTTAAAAAACAAGATTATTTCTTAACATTTGATGCCACTAGAATTACTATAATAAGCATATATAATGGCCATTTACTTGTTAAAATAGGAGCAAGATAAGTTTTAATTTCTTTTATTCTTTTATCCATATTAAATTTATCATATAAAATGTGCAAGTTATTTGGCAAAGGAAAGATGGTTTTTCTAAGCTCTGACATTTGTGTTTGTTTCATAATCCATGACATCCAACTTTGGATGCATTCTCCTCTCTGATATATTTTATTTCTTACTTAAGAAGGACATAAGACAGAGTACACAGCTCTGTGACAAAACATCCACTTAATTTTGTTGATTTCTTATTTTTCTCTAAGTTTTAATAGACTTTTTAATTTTTTTTAGCAGTTTATTTTGTCCTCTTCATTAGTTCTTTGAGAATTGAAAACATAGCATTTTGATCACACACACCCTTGCCCCACTCCTGACTGAGTCATCTTTATAATTTTTTCATAACACATCAAGTACAATTTATCCTGCTCATATGCTATAGGTTGAGTAGTGTTCACTGGAGGATGGTTCTTCTACGGGGACTTCACTCTTAAAGAAAACTGATTCTTTCTCTCCTTAGCTAGGGTTATGACTTTATGCCCACTTACCCTCTCAATGAAAGAGTTTTCTTTGACCTGATTGGAGCATCTGCAAGTTGTCTCAATAGCTGTGAGTTCATATGCACGTCTGTCCAGGTGTTTTCACAAAATATGTTTTCATATAGTCATCTACTGTCTATAGCTTTTACAATCTTTATTCTCCAACTTCTAAAGTGAAACCTGAATCTTGAGAGAAGGGATGAACACAAAATGTCTAATTTAGGAATGAAAGTTCCATAGTATGTGATTTGCCGTAGTGTGTCCCGATGTGGATCTTTTTATTATACATCCTCTACTGCAAGTAGAAGGTTTTCTATTGATGGCTAAGGATGGGTCCATTCCAAGTGTGGTGGTTCCAGGGTTTCTGGTAGCATGTTGTGCTGAAAACAGAGCAATCTCAAAGGGATGGGGACAGGTAGAGAGGAGAGAAATGTCAGAGCAGGCAGTCACAAAATGTTCTATTTCTAATGTAGCATAAATGGTATCTGAATGTCCTCTGCTTAAATAAAGGTTAGATCAACTGAAATCACAAAAGAAATCTTTTTTTTGTAGGTGAAAGGGCATAGAATCTTTACTGAAATCACAGAATTTATAACATATCCTGCATATTTGGTTGCATTTTGTGAATATTTACCTAACCTTTTATTATATATCTATAACTGAGAGAGTAATCGGGAATCCGGATGACAGCATCAACAAGGTTTTGGAAAATGCCTTAGTTCACAATCACATCTTATACTTATTTACAAAATATCTTTAATTTCATTTTTAATCGTATGTGTGTGTTTGTGTGTGTGTGTGTGTGTTCACACATATGCATGTGTGCTCTATGGAGCTCATATGTAGGTAAGAAACTTGTTATCTCCTTCAAAGATGTGGATCCAGAGATAAAACAAATGTCCTCAGACTTGGCAGCCTGAGTTTTTATTTACTGAGACACCTTGCTCACCTAAATCTCTTATTTTTAAACCAAAGATAATGTATGATTTTGTGCTCATGCAGCTGGCAAGTGGTACTCTGTGGTAGAGTAGAAAGTT
>JAQHUG010000061.1:254464-271422 GCA_028555095.1 Dicrostonyx torquatus | reverse complement strand
AGGTTCTATTTTTGTTTCCACAGAAGATGAGAATCTATGGATTTCTTCTAGACTAATGTGAATACTTGTCATATTATTGGAGGAACAGGACCCTTGAAAGGTCACTATGAGCCCTAAAAATACTTTACACAACAAACAGAAGAAAGCAGTTTGGGGAAAACTACACCCAAATTCCAAAAAATGTTTGTTTATAAATGTTTGTTTTCATTTAAAGGGGGATAAGATATAAGATGAATATTTTACATTGATATGGACTTTTGACTATGATACAAATTAAAGGTCACTTTGCTACCCTGTGTATAGGTATTTCTGCTCTTGCTGAAGGCATTAGGATTATACAGTTTAATTAAAAATGTAATGTATAGTGAAAATTATAGATTAATAGTCATTTATAACAGTCAAACTAGTAGTCATGTTAGTAAGGTTTTCTAGATATACAGAGAGATATTCCAGTTAGATAGATAATCTTCAAGACTTCAATGATCTACAGAATATGTCATTAAAATATTTTAAGAACTTAGAATTTTCTCAATGGTGAGACATCTGCTTCTGGAAATACATATTACTTCAGAGAGGTTGGTGGGTATTAAAGAAACTCGTTATGGAATTTGTCCTCAATGTGACAAAGCTAGCCATTTTAGCAAGAAACTGCTTCTGCCTGGACTGCTTGATGGTATGTTGTATGAACTGGATATGTAGGATGCACAGAAAAGTGATGGGATGGTCTTCCAGGGTTACTACTTCATAGAAGAAACTGCCAAACATTCTGCAGGATACAAAGCAAAGTCACTGACATATGTCCAATATACGCGAGACCATCTTTCAAAGTTCCTGCTTCATGGAAAAGTCTAGGAGATACTATAAGACTGTAGGCTGAAGATGGATGCCCCAATGTTACAGAAGAACTTTGGGTGACTGTGTAGGCAGTGAGATGTCTCTGTCAATTCTAGAACACTGAAAGTCACCAACAATGTACTTCCTATTTACTTAGGTAAAATTATATCCTTCTGGGGTTTTTCAGGAGTGGAAGACAGTTATAGTTATACTTCTAGTTTTCTTTAGTTATAATAAAAGATAAATTAGATGTAAAACCTTAGATTCACAAAGATAGAGTTATTTCCTTAATTTGCCAAATGTATATAGATTGAACATTATAACTATAATTCTTGCTTGATAACTGTTTTGTATAACTAATTTTACTATGTTAAAGTTAAAATCCTCTTTTTTAATTAGACAGAAAAGGGGATATGATGTGGAATATGCTTCTGTATATGTGTTGCTTTTTATTGGTTGATTAATAAAACTGTTTTAGCCAATGGCTTAGCAAAGTAAAGTCAGGCAGCAAATATGAAAGAGATATATAGAGAGAATAGGCAGAGTCAGGGAAACATCAGGTAGCTGCTAAAGAAGGAAGACATTCAAAATCTTTACTGGTAGGCCACAGCTTTATAGCAATGCACATAATGATAGAAATGGGTTAATTTAAGATGTGAGAACTAACTAGAATTATGCTTCAGCCATTGGCCAAGCAGTGTTGTAATAACTTAGTTTCTGTGTGATGATTTGGGTTTGGACAGCTGGGAAACAAATGAGCAGTCTGCACCTACAATACCCAAGGATGGTATAGCTTGGTCTTGAGGCAAATTGATTCCCAATTTTCAGAGGAATCACTATGTTGATTTTCATAGTGGCTGCACAATTTTGCCTTTCTACCAGCAATGGAGGAATGTTCCCTTTGCTCCATATTCTCATCAGCCAGAGCTGTCTCTTGTGTTATTGATCTTAGCCAATTCTAACAGGTGCAAGATGAAACCTCAAAGTAGTTTTGATTTGCATTTCCATAATGGCTAAGGTATTAAACATTTCTTAAAGTGTTTCTCAGCCATCTGCAATTCTCCTATTGAGAATTCTCTCTTTATATCTATAACCATTTATATAATGGATTGTTTTTTATTAATATCTAATTTCTTAAGTTAATTTTATATTTTGGATATTAGACCTCTATTGGATGTAATAGTAAAAAAATATTTTTCCATCCAATAGACTGCCTCTTTGATTGATGGTGTCTTTTGCCTTACAGAAACTTTTCAGTTTTATGAGCTCCCATTTATTAGCTGCCTTCACTATTGGTGTTCTGTTAAGGAAGTTGGATCCTGTGCCAATATGTTCAAGGCTATTCCCTACTTTCTCTTCTATCAGGTTCAGTGCATCTGATTATATTTAGAGGTCTTTGGTCCCCTTGTGCTTGAGTTTGTTCACGATAGATATTGATCTATTTTAATTATTCTACTTACAGACATTCATTTTGACCACCACAATTTGTTGAAGAGTCTTTCTTTCTTCTAGTGCATATTTCTAACTTCTTTATAAAAACTCAAGTGTTCCAAGGTGTTTGAATTTATGCTTGGGTGTTTAATGCAATTACATTGATCAACTTGTCTGTTTTAATGTCATTACCATATGGACTTTCATTGATACAGATTTGTAGTGCAGATTAAAATCAGAGGTGGTGATCACCACAGTAATTTTTATTGTTCAGAATTGTTTTAGCTACCCTGAGTTTTATGTTTTTCCCCCAATGAAGCTGATAATTGTCTTTGCAAGGTTCTTAAATAAATGTTAATCTTACATATTCATGGTTATGAGAGGTATTTCCATGTTCTGATATATTTTTCAATTCCTTGAAGCTTTTATAATACAATTTTTTGACTTGATCATTTAAAGTTATTCCAAGACATTTTCTTATTTGTGGCTCTCATGAAGTGTATTTTTCACTGATTTTGTCTTCAGTTCACTTTTCTATTGTATATAGCAGGGATACTGATGTTTTTGAGTTAATCTTTTATTCAGCAACTTCGCTATGTGTTTATAAGTTGTAGGAGTTTAATAGTAGAATTTTGGGATCACTAATGTATACTATCTTATCATATATAAATAATAATACTTTGATTTCTTTCTTTTCAATCTGTATTTCCTTGATCTCCTTCAGTTTTCTTTTTGCTTTAGCTAAAACTTCCAGTATTGCACTTAATAGATATGGAGAAATTAGACAACCTAGATTTACTCCTGATTTTAGTAGGATTGCTTTTAATTTCTTCCTTTAAATTTGATGTTGGTTACAGGTTTTCTGTAAACTGCTTCATTTATATGCCTTGAAACCATAATCTCTCCAAGACTTTCATCATGAAAGGGTGTCAGATTTTGTCAAAGGTTTTGTCATCATCTAATGAGAGAATCGTTCTTTTGTATTTCCTTTCTTTCAGATTGTTTATGTGGTGGATTGCATTGACAGATTTTTGTATGTTGAACCATCCCTTCATCCCTGAGATAAGGCTCATTTGTTCATGGTGTATGACCTTTCTCGATGTGTTTTTGGATTCAGTTGCAAGTGTTTTATTAAACATTTTTGCAACAATGTTCAAGAGGGAAAGTGGTTTTTAGTTCCTTTTATTTCTATTATTTTGAATAATTTGAGAAACGTAGGTGTTAACTCTTTTTTGTGAGTCTTTCAGACTTCTGTGCTAAAACTGTGTGTTTTTGAACTTTTTTTCTTTTTTTGTAGTTGGGGGAAACTTTTAATGACTTTTTCTATCTCAAAAGGGAGAGCATTAATCTATTTAAGTTGTCTGACAATCTTGTTTTGACTTGAGTATATGGTACTTCTAAGAAAATTATCCATTTCTTTTAGAAGTTTCTAAAGTATGCCTTTATAATTCTGAAGATTACCTCATGCTCTTATTACATCTTCCTGATTATTCTGATTTATTAATTTGTATATTGTCTTTCAGTTAGTTTGGATAAGTTTTTTTTTCTTTCTTGTTATTTTCTCAGGAACCAACTCTTCTAATCATTGGTTATTTGTATTGTGTTCTTTGTTTTATTGATTTCAGCCCTCAATTTGATAATTTTGTGCCATCCACTCCTCTTGGATATGCTTACTTGTTTTTGTTCTAGAGTTTTCAGATGTACTGTTTCAGATGTGTTCTAGTATTGGAACTTTTCATTTTTATAACAGTACTTAGTTTTTTGAACTTTCTTTGTATCATTGCTTTTCATTGTTCAGCATAAGTTTGGATATGTTGTGCATTTATTTTCACTGAATTCTAGACAGTTTATTTTTTTTCTTTTGGTTTTGACCCATTGTTTTTTTATTCAGTAGCGAGTCATTCAGTTTCCATTAGTTTTAAGATTTCTGTTATATCTATTGTTGTTGATGTCCAACTCTAATTATGGTCCAACTCTAATGGTGGATAATGGGATGCAAGATGTTATTTAAATTTCTTGTATCTTTTGAGAATTGTTTTGTGCCTGAGTAGGATATCAAATGTGGGGATGCTGAGAATAAGTTATATTAATTTGTGTTTGTGAATAATGCTTGCAATTAGCTGTTAGGTTTTTTTTTATTTTATAACATTAGTTAGCTCCAACATTTCTCTGTAGAGTTTTTAGGTGGGACACCTATCCATTGGTGAGACTGGGGTACTGAAGTCTCCCCCTATCAGTATGTAAGGGTCAATGTGTGATTCAAGCTTTAGTAGTGTTCCTAAACTTGGTGGATTCTTTCTCTTTCATCAGTATGTATTGTCCTTCACCATCTCTTTTGATTTACTTTGGTTTGAAATCTATTTTGTTAGATATTAAAGTGCCTATACCAGCTTGTTTATTAGGTTGATTTTTTTTGAAATAATTTTTTTCCAACCATTTGACCTTTTTTTTTTATTTCCAGGATTCTTTCAGGTTTTTTTTTTGTTACTTCTATTTTCATTTTCAAGTTTTGAACAATTTTGTTTGTCTTCTTCAAAGGTTTTGTTTGTTTCTTCTTGACTTTCTTTCAGGGATTTATTCATTTTCCCAGTTGTTTGCTTGTGCTTTCCTTGAGGGATTTAGTCATTACATCTAGTTTTTTGTTTGTATGTTCCTGAATTTCTTTAAGGGATTTTTTTCATTTCATCTTTAAGAATCTTCATATAGGTGGTTTTAAGGTCTTTTTCTTATATCTCAGGAATGTGGAACTATTCAGGGCCTACTGTGGTAGGACATTTGGGTTCTGATGATGACATAGTATCCTAGCTGTTATTGATTGTGTTCTATGCTGGAGACTAGGCATCTGTGTTTTGGGAGATTATAGGACTAGGTGCTTATTTTTGGGGTTGTCATGGTAGGGTGGGAATTTTTTCCCTTGGTTTCTGTTTCCTCTCTAGATTTTTGGATACTGTATTGGCTGAGTGTTGTATATTTTATTGACCTGCTTAGCTGGCTGCTGTGTTAATGAGAGTGGAAGGTCGGGGAGGGGTTATGTTTGCTAGTTCTGAATGCTAGGGAAGGGAAGGAAAATGGTGATGGTGTGAGAAATCCACAGGAGGAGAATTGGGTCTTGGATAAAAGAGAGTAGGGAAAGTCTACAGGCAAGATACCTGGTTTTCTAGCAGTAATTGCCTGTGGTTGAGCAGTGGAATTACAACTCCTATTAATATCAATTGGTTTATTTGTAATAACTGGATAAATTCACATAACAATGTTTAATTTTTTTTAATTAATAATTTATCAACCAGAAAAACAGAACAAAACAAAACAACAACAATAAAACTGAATAACCCATGCACTGTGGTTCAGTATACAACTTAATGTTTTGGTAAATGGATGCCATATTCAAGCTAATTAATTATTTAAGTCATATAGCTATCAACTGTAATGTGTGATCACAATCCTTCATCGGATCACTGCAAAATTCAGCACCACAGCTAAAGTACTTGTTCCCCACAGTTACTGAATATTCTTCTATAGTGAGGAGAAAGACCTGGTAAACAGATTAACTGTATTTCATTTTTGCTTTAGTTCAAATGAGACACTGGAGATTATCTGTTAATTTAGTATCTGCATTAAAATTAAGTGGTTCATTGTGTACAAAATAGATATAATGAGTCTGGAACTAACATTGGTGATTATTTATCAATTGCAAAATAAAGTTAATGAAAATAGTTTAAACTTGGTAAAGGCAGTGCATGTCTATTTTAAATTTTACTGTTTTTTATTGTTGGTTGAGACAGGATATCACTGTGCAGGCCAGGTTTGGATTCTACTGTGTTGTTAGCCCAGGATATCCTCCAACTCAGGGTAATCACTGCCTCATATATGCTGTGTTAATAAACATTATCTAACATCTTCAGCTGGTTTATTTTTTTGAGATTACTGTGTGTTATTCCACATTTTCTTAGTTGGAATTTAAAATTTCAAACAAAAAAATTCTGGTTTAAAACAATTCACTTAGAACAGACAAAAACAAAACAAACCACTTCATAGCATTTACTGAATATGAGTCTTGGTTTAAGTCAGTAGCTGTTGAGAATTGGATTCTCTCCACATGGTTTAGATAAATATTCTTTAGTGATGCTAATGATTATACTGTCATATTTGTGCTCGGCATGCTAACGGTGATGGTGGAAGAACCCTTCTCATTTACTGAAATGACCTTCTAAGTTCATTTAGATAGCTGTGAAAAGATGATGAAATACAAGGACACTGTTGGAACATTTCCAAAGAGTGGAAAGATCTAGGAACCTATCGCTACTTTTTTCTTCTATGCACAGTAGTTTTAATAATGCAGAGCCCATTGAATGTTCATTTTCAAATATATTCTTGATAAAATTGTTAGACAAGATGTATATGGATATTCTTGCCTGATTGTATTTTAGAAGATTTTACTTATTAAGTAACACTTTAGAATGTTTTAAAGAGGAAGGTCTCTATAGGCATGCTCAGTTTGATTTCATTGTATGATTCCACCTCCTACATTTCATTGAATATGTTTTACTTTCTGTTAAAAACCAACCAATTCTAACAATATGGCATTGTGTAATATGTTATCATACATAGCAGAAGGATTCTGATTAATTTTTATGTCAGGGAGCTATTTTAATTTTCTACTTCTTTAGACTATTCTACATTAAAAATAGCTTAGGGTGAATAAACTTCTACTTCTGCTCCAGACATCCTCTAACATTTTTATAGCTCATACTCAAAAAGTTTTAAAATTACAGGACACCAATAGCTACAGGTTCAAAAGTCAGGAAGAGGAAATAACCATCTGCATAGTCCGTTTAGGGACACGTCTTACAAAATTGTGCAAATTGTTTATCAATCATAACTTTATGAATAGATGACCTGTGGAGTTAGATCCCTGTCATCTGAATTTGTAAGCACAATTATAATTGTTTTTTAAAACAGTAAATTTTAAAATTAATGATAATATTTTTCAGCTGTCAACTGATTCATATGCTTCTGAAGGCAGCAGCAAAGGTGCACTTCAGGTTCCATTCTATTCTTAGCAAAATAGATCTGTATTTTAACAAAACCCATCAGGGATGTGTGTAGCAGTAAACTTTAGGAAGTACAGGTAACCAAATTATTTCAATTGTTTCTAAAATAACAAGACATTGTAGAAGCCAGAGTTCTAAAGCTCCCTTGAGAATGGTTATAGCTTAGAACATTCTCATGTGCACTAAAAAGCTTATGTATTAGAAATTCCAAAGTGAAAAATAATCTCAGACTTACATCCTTTAAAACTCTACATATAGTTGTCTATTTATATTAGTATAGCTTGTTGAGTTTAGTTTCCTTTTTGGTAAAATAAAGAATAAAAATTGTTTCTAATAATTGAATTTGTCTCCTATTATATTTGGTGCTCTAAATTTTTGACAGTTTGAGAATATTATTTTGGTTTCCTTAGAATTATGGAAATTATGCTGCTTTGTTCCCTGCAGGAGTTAAAATAAAATATTAGTAATTATGCATATTTAACTTTCAAAAGGCCAAGTGATTACTCACAGCACTTATGAAATGGAAAATTATTCCAGATATTCATAAATCAGCCCTTTGGTAAAGGACTTTTAAGTCTGAAGTTGTTGTGTGATGAATATCCCTACTGAGGAAGATCAGGTTGAAATATGAATTTATTATCATCACTCTTCTTTCTTTGCTCTTTCCCAGATGCAAGACGAAAGTCTACCCTGACGAACTTCCAAACACAAGTGTAGTCATTGTGTTCCATAATGAAGCTTGGAGCACTCTACTTAGAACTGTCTATAGTGTCATAAATCGCTCTCCACACTACCTGCTCTCTGAGGTCATCTTGGTCGATGATGCCAGTGAAAGAGGTATAGACTGTGATTTCCATGCCTGTAATTCGGAACCATATCTATGGTCAGAAGGTAGCTGGGCAATGATCTATATTTTGCTTTATAATCCATCACCTATTAAATTGATACATACCATATTTTCATATATGATTTCATACATTGTATACATTGTTTATGCAATTCAAATATGCTAACAATTAAATGATTTGTTGTTATATCCAATTTGTTCCTATCATCAGAAATCAACGAAAATGGTATTTTAAAATGTTTTGTTTTTCCCAACTCGCTTATGATTTGATATATAGCATTAATTAACTGATGTGATACCTACTAGTTTATTTCACTTTAAACTCTACATATGAAATTGCATATGCAAAAGATATCTGAATGTATGAGCTGAGGGCTGACCCTCAGCTGAATTTCCTTCCTAAGAGTACCGCCATTCTGTTCTGCAACAGCTCCAAATCTTCTTCATCCGTTCTTGTTCCACGTTACAGATTTTCTCAAGGTGACATTAGAGAACTACGTGAAAACTTTAGAAGTGCCAGTAAAAATTATCAGGATGGAAGAGCGCTCTGGGTTGATACGTGCCCGTCTCCGAGGAGCAGCTGCTTCAAAAGGACAGGTCATAACTTTTCTGGATGCACACTGCGAGTGCACCTTAGGATGGCTGGAGCCCTTGCTGGCAAGAATAAAGGAAGACAGGTAGGGAGTCTGGTGTTAAGTCTGCAAAGCTTACACCTGAACCTTTGAGGGCAACTCCAGCTGTCCATCACAATGCCTCGACCGTGGTTCTATTTTCGGAAGGTTTATTTCATATGCTTTGAAAAAGGTGGCCAGTTTTAAGATGAAAATAGGACTGATTCGTGTTGAGCACGGGTAATTGTTTAAAAAAAATCATCAAATGATTCAATGAAAAATGGTTTGAGCATTATAGGCGAAATAAATCAGTCCAGTCTGACAGCATATGTTGTAGGCAATTTTCGAAGCACCTGTGGTACTTCCAGCTCCCCGTGCAGTGATTGCTGATGTTCTTACAAACTTGCTTATGTTACTGGAAGTTCAGTGAATACTTTAGTTCCTCCTACTCCCTCGGCAGTGCTCTCTTCACTGCTCCAGTGCCCTCGGTCACAGTCTAGTTCAACTTCACCACGATGCTCTTGAGAACACACAAACACACACACACAGAAACACAGACACACACACACACACACACACACACCTACCTTCCTGAAATAATACCACTGTTATCAAAAAAAGAGTAGAGCACAGTATAATTATTTCAACAATAGTCTTTTTACCTGTCAGTTTCGAAAATTTTTAAAAATTAAACTTTGTGAAGACTCTTCAAGCATACCTGTAGTTCTTCCTAATGATGATGACATTTTATAGCTATTCAAAAACATGGGTGATAAGTTAGTGTAATTCTTAGTACCTAATGAAGATAACAAACAATGAGTGCTATATATTATGATAAAGTATTGTAGAACACCTCGCTTGCACAGCCATGTCATATGCAGTAGAGGATCCCAGAATTGAAATGTTTATTTTATTTTATTTTTTTATTGTTAAAAGAAAATTTTACATTTACTCCCCTTGTCCCAGGCCCTCCCGCTCCCCCACTACCCCACCGCCCTCCCCCTGCTTCCTTGATATGGGGCAGGATACCCTGCCCTGTGGAAAGCCCAAGGCCTTCCCCCCTCTATCTCGGCCTAAGAAGGTGTGCATCCATATAGAATAGGTTCCCAAAAGGCCAATACATGCAGAAGAGATAGGTCCCTGTGCCATTATCATTGGTTTCTCAGTCAGTCCCCATTGGCAGCCAAATTCAGAGAGTCCGGTTAGGTCATATGCTCCTTCAGTCCTGGTCCAGCTGGATTTGATGAGCTCCCAATAGATCAAGCGCACTGTCTCGGTTGGTGAGCCAGTCCCTAATGGTCCTGACTTCCTTGCTCATCTTCTCCCTCCTTCTGCTCTTCCACTGGACCTTGGTAACTCAATCTCTTCCTCTGACGTGAATGTGGGTCTCTGGCTCTATCTCCATCCATCATGCGAAATTTCTATGGTGACGATCAAGATATCCATCAATATAACTATAGGAAAAGTCAGTTCAGGCACCCTCTCATCTGCTGCCCAAGTACCTAGTTGGGGACATCCCTGTGAACACCTGGGGTCCCCTCTAGAGACAAGTCTCTTGCCAATCATAAAATGACTCCCTTAATGTAGATACCTCCAGACTATGGCCGCTTCGTATAAGTTAGTTCAGCCACATCACATAAATGACAAAACCTGGCGCTTTCTCTGAAGATAGATGGAGCTTGTCAGTAAAATGAATCCCAGTAGTTCAAGAAGGCAAGGGGAACCTTTTAGTCAATTGAGTACAGTATACGACTTGCAGCATTTTGTGTGCTGTGCTGTGCCCACACAAAAGTGAGACTGACAAAGCAAAATGAACTTAGGCTCTCTT
This sequence comes from Dicrostonyx torquatus, assembly GCA_028555095.1. Lineage (NCBI taxonomy): Eukaryota > Metazoa > Chordata > Mammalia > Rodentia > Cricetidae > Dicrostonyx > Dicrostonyx torquatus. The sequence goes on along the minus strand of JAQHUG010000061.1, from coordinate 260,820 downwards.
CAGTTTGTTTTCTGGACCATTTGTACATTATACTGTTCTCTTAAACATGTATTTTATATTCAATATAATACATTGTTAATATAATGTTTCATTATAGCTATGCATAAACCATCTATTTTTCTAACAATTCATTTGCATTATATTTGTACACAATGAGTCTTTTTTCATGGTTGTACATTTTAACATTGTCATAACAAGACAGTAAAATATGATTGAGACTATAAGATCTGATTTCTTCCCCTTAAAATTAATTTATTAAATTCAGTAAATAAAAACACCATGATTTGGTTGTGTTCAGATTCACCAAGAAGCTTTTCAAGGGGTAAATGAAGCTTATTGATTTCAGAGAAGTTCAGGCCATCACCAATTGTGTGGCATATAAGACTTACATGACAATGAGTGATGGTAATGTAATTGAAGTCCTGTTCAACTTTCCTCACCTATGGGTGACTTATAATGTATAAAATCACTCTGTTCTCCAGAATTAGCTACAATTATTGCTACTTTGAGTAGACTTTTACTCTTGGTCCTGTAGTGAACTGCTAAAGCCACAAGAAGCCAAAAAATAATAGAAGCCGTGGCATAGATAAAACAATTTACCTAGGAAAATAACTAAGTGAAATATTCTTATCCTAAATTAGCTCACAGGAGCCATAAACATCTTGACTATTCATTTACTATAGGAAAGTAGGCCAGACCACAAAGAGCTGCTGTCTTTAGCAAGGCACGTGGATTGAGAAAAATGATAAACTCTTTGTTCTCTGACAGCTTGCTGAAAAAGTTGTCACTGCCCTTGTGCCCCTTACAGAAACTGTTTACTGGTACCTATAGATCATGATTTTAATTGATGTTGTTTGTTCTTCCCACAAGGAACTTTCTCTGTGTCAAGTTTTCCTGTACTCTTTAAACTAACTTAATATGTTTAATATGCAAACCTCCAGATCTAATTTTCTATCATCCATTTCTATCTTTCTACACTTTTGCTTCTCAGTGGGTTACAGCTAAAATGATGCATAATGTCAGAGTAAACATGACAAACCATGCTCTGGGTAGAAGTTTATGAGAAATAGACCATGTTCACCCTGCTGAGTTAGTACATAGGATGAATTTTAAAGTCAGCTTGAAGGTCAATTAGAATATTTGACTAGATTTCACATCACAGCTTTGAGGTAAAAGTGAGGGGAAAAGGTAATGTCAGAGGAAATGGTTCTGCAGAGAAAAAAGGATAAAATAAAATTAAAGACATGGTAAAGTATTAAAATAATTGTGATCATCTCATCTAAAACAAACCTGAAAAGCTAGTGTAAATTATTATTTATATATGAATTGGTTTTTATTTTCTATAGGAAAACAGTTGTGTGCCCCATCATTGATGTTATTAGCGATGATACCTTTGAATACATGGCTGGGTCAGACATGACTTATGGTGGTTTTAACTGGAAACTAAACTTCCGATGGTATCCTGTTCCTCAAAGAGAAATGGATCGAAGGAAAGGAGACAGAACATTACCTGTCAGGTATGTAGATCATTACTTCCCAACTAGTCGTATTTTTATTCTTTTCTTAATCAAAAGACATTATAAATCTGGTCTCAGTGTTCAAAGATCCTTAGAAATATTTATTATTTTATGTACATTTTCACCCTTTATGCAATCATATAAAAATTAGTGACAATACTGAATATGGTTAAAATTATCACGAGCAAACTTGTGTGTTGCTATAAATGCTAGGGTGTTTAGACACCTTAGGGTTCTGGTATACTATTAGGGAACTGAGTATATCATTGTCTTAGTCAAGGTGCTTTGTTCAAATAAAGACAGCAAGTCTTGTCTTTGTCTTCTACCCTAGTTTCCCATAGTCAAATGAAACTTCTATATGATTTCTGAATGTCTTGATATTTCAAGTAAATATAAAATGCATATTATAATAGAAGTATTCTCAAACATGAAATGACCAAAATGATTTGGTAATTATTCTAAATTAATTACTTATAAAACTATCTTCCTTTATAATCATAAAAATAGTCAAGTGAAAAAATATGAGTTAACAGATGTTAAAAGAGCCTTTTTTGTTCCAAGCTAAACAACTACTTAATTTGAAATATTTGTCAGTAAAATACATCTTACTCAAATTTTTGAAATGTATATCTATTACAATTTTCTACAAAATTAATCATTTAAATAACACCAAAATATCTGTATCCTATTTTAAGTCTTTTGCCTGCATTCAAATATTGATTGTCTAAAAACATTTAGAGCAGTAGTAGACTAGATCATCTCTTTAAAAATGAATTTAGCAAATCATGTTTTCTCTTGAAAAAAGGAAAATATTGTAATCTTCATAAATAGAATACATATAAGCCCTAATCTTGTGTTGAGGTTGAGATTACTTCCAAATTATACAATGCCTTAAACTAAAATAAAAAAATTGGGTGGTAGTGCCAGGCAATGACAACACACATCTTTAATCCCAGCACTTGGGAAGCAGAGACAAGCAGATCTTTGTGAGTTAAAGGCCAGCCTGGTCTACAAGAGCTAGTTCCAGAACAGCCAAGGCTGTTACACAGAGAAACTCAGTCTCAAAACAAACAAACAAACAAAATGCATGATAGAAGAGACAGCTCTAATTATATGTTGATGAAAAATTAAATAGTAAAGAGTGTTAAAGTTATTAAGAGATATCCTATCACAGAGAGAAAAAAATTAAGTGTGGCCTGTGATACTTGCATAAAGACCTGTCACTGTTGAGAATTATAATCTAGCATCTAGCTTTATAATGCTCTCATCTACCCATCTTTGTTGTCTATTGCACTAAAAGTTGAGAAAACATAACAACTCTGATATATAAACAATCCTCTTGTCCCATATTCTAGTTTTGTTTAACTTAGATAATTTTTAAGTTTTGATCCCAAGTGAAAATGATCAAAACACTTCACAGAGACACTTAAATACTCTTAATGTATTTATTCAATTGAAAATGACATTTGTATAAAGATGTGTTTTTTCACAAAGTACATTTGTGATAGCATAGTTTATTTAACTTTATTATCATAATTTGGAAGGTAAAAATTAAGGATGCCATCATTACTAGTAATAATGAACAGATATCATTCATAAAAGAAAAATGTGACTAGGGAAACAGTCATTATCCTCATATTTTGCTAACTAAAATAAAAGTTGAATCATCCAACACAATGTATTATACCCACACTTTGTATAATTTTGGTGAAATAGTATGAGAACCAATCCAACTTATTTTTTTTTTTTTTTACTTACTGAACATTATTTTGTTTTCTAAAGTAATGAAAGGAATGGAGAAAACTCAGTGTCTGCTGAAGACTGGAGATTCTTATGGCAAAAGGTTAATTAATTCATGAGCACTGTTGTATCAGCAGGCAGGTAATTTTCATCAGCAGAGCTGCGCTGTGAACTTTGTGTTTCTCATTTATTACTCAGAGATGCGATCATTTTTGTCACACTCATGCAAACAGATAAATTATTCTATCTACTGAAGATAGATCTTTTCCCCACTTGATGAGCAGAACTCTGAATACTTCAAGAGATCAAAGTAGATTTGAGGTCTTAGTTGTTTGAAGAAGAATGCTTAATTTAAAATATATCTTATGACAAAACTTTGTAGTCACTAAAATTGGATCATCATCATTCAGAAATACAAGTATGCAATTGCAATCATAGTGTGCCAATTTGAACTTGTGACCTAAACTCAATCATAGTAATAATAAAATATATAAGGACAATACTATACCACACTATATTATTCTGAATGTGCTATGTGTTGGTCCTAGTATTTTTAGTTATAAAAAGAAGAGGTATATAAACAGAAGTTTGGGATTACTTAGCTTTCTTTAATCAGTAAAGTTCTTTGAAAGCATTTAGCATTTCAGCTGTCTGTACAATACAGTGACCAAATTTTTAAGAAAGAAAGCATGATTTAGGAACCGATGTGTCAAAAAACATCCCTAAATGTATTCTATTTGCTTAGATTTAGTGGTTCCTAATTGCATTAAATCACCAATTTTGAAATGAGATATCTAAAACAAAATTTGGCACTTGTAGCTATCGAAAACTCTTGGCGTAATGCTTCAGCCTTTCAACTTGTCTGCACCCAAGGGAGCTGAGTAGAAACATCTGTACATAAGAGGCACAAGAGCCTAGTATTACCCTAGTATGTCCTATGATTGTGTCTCTGACTCTAAGCCTGAGGATCAGTTGTCATTTATCAACTTTCTTGTGCTTGGAGAAATAGCGTTTAGCACTTCTGTCGCTCTCAAACACAGGTGAGAGAAATATGTTTAATTTACATAATTAACTATGGTATGGTCTTTAAGTTTGTGACAGTCAATTTGCAGTATACTTCCGGAAAGTGACTGAGTTTGAAAGACATTGAACACATTAGTCATATGAATATGTATATATGTATTACCCAATGAAATAGATCACTACTAGCAAAACTGCTTCTTAATCAAATTGGGGACTACCTTATTTCTATTTTCGTTTTGGTGATAAAATACCTTGACAAAACGCAGCGTGGAGTGGACAGGGTTTCTTTCAGCTCACAATTTCAGGTTACAGTCCGTTATAGCAGGTGATTCAAGAAAATCAGAAAATGAAGCAGCTTTTCACATCACAGTAGAGAGAAGAGAGAAAGGAATGCAGCCATTTTCTCATCTAGATTTTTCTGCTCTCAAAATGTCCAGGGTACTGAACTTCCGAATGGTGCTGTGCATGTTGAGACTGGTTCTTCCCACATCAATTGAGACACTTCAGATAATTTCCCCCATATGTGCTCAGAGGACAGACTGATCTTCCCTGACTCTCACTGAGACTCTGCGCAAACTGGGTCTACTTGACAATTAAAAGCAGCAGTCACTGAAATTTTTAGTCACTTTCTTTCTAGCACATGAAATTGAGGTGATTTGATTTAGATATTGACTTACATATGATTCTGTGTGGAAATGTAGCTGCATGTAGCTTCTAGTCACAGTGCTGGACCCTGCACCACAAACACTTGCAGCAATCTCCGGCTGCAGAGCTATTTACTGTTCAATATTGGCCTTGCATATTGTAGATGAAGCAAAAGGTCAGTACTTGCAGATTGATTGTGGGTGTACAGAAGTTAGCTATGTTAATACTACAGCAGTGTTCATTTCTGGGAAAAAAACCTTGGTTAAATATTTGTGGCTGCATTAGTATTTTAATTATGATTTCTATTTGACCCTCAGTAAATAGCTATAAAGATACTTGTTTTCGCCTTAATTTCTCACTCATTAAAATATATTTTATAGGACACTTGCTGATTATTTATCATCTATTAACTTTCCACTCTTCATGTTATACCTTCCATTTTGTAGCTATTAATATTCTTAATATTTCTTTCATTCTTGCATCTGCTACTGTTAAGTGTATTCTGAGAGTAAATAAAGAGCTTTAGATATTTATTTAATTCTTGCTCTCATGAAGAATCAAACACCAATATTTCATTATTGGCTTTTATTCAGGACATATTTTACTTACTTTTATATATTTTATTATTAAGATTTATGTGATACACAATACTCTTTATTATATTAGAATTAAGTTTGTCTAAAGTATAGCAAATAAATTTGAAAGCATGATTATTATAATTATGACTCCTATAGCATCATGGACAATTTTCTCAGCTACTTTCTCTATTATATTCTAGTGTGCTATGAGAGGATCAATATGCACAGAAGCTGTATTTGGAAAGAAATTGGTACTTTTTGACTATAAAAATGAAAATTATTTTTCATTCATGCTTAAGCCATGTAACAAATTAAAGTTATAGAGAGTATTAAATGAGAAATATCCTTGACAGAAGTAATATGTACTTTAAACATATGCCTGACAATGGGACATGGATGCATTACATAGTCAATATGACAAGTGTCTAAGTGCATAAGAAGGTATAAGATTAAACAGGCCCCACATCCATCAGTATCGTGTTTTCTTTCGGAGTGATTATTCAAAATGTATTTTTGCATAATTTAAAATTTTTTATACTGTTCCTTATTATTTTATGTCATAAAGGTTGGTTTGTGTTTACTTTTTGTTTTTCATAGAAACTTTAGTAGCTACTACTATTTCACTTATTTAGCTCATACCCTAATTTATGTAACAAAACTTATTGAAGATTCTTTTTGTCTTCAAATTTTGTCTGTTTTCTGTTTTGTTTTGTTTTGTGGAGTAGGTCTCATTTATCTCATGTTGATTTTTATATTATTATTTAGCTGAATACATTTTAAAATTTATAATGAACTTTCTGATTCTACCTACCCAATACTAGCATTATACATGGCATGTGCTATTAAATCTGAT
>JAQHUG010000061.1:235734-249929 GCA_028555095.1 Dicrostonyx torquatus | reverse complement strand
TTGATTTTCTCAAAGAACAAGCTCTTTGTTTCATTGATTCTTTGTGTTGTTTTATTTGTATTGATTTTGGCCCTCAATAGCAAGGGCCTAGGGGGTAGAGTGCCCAGGTGACTGACTGATCACTCACTGCTTGATATGCTGTGTGCAGTTGCAGCCTGTGCTTCAGAGTTCCTCTGGGGTGCAGGGAATGGGTGCGTTTGTGGGTGGAATGGGCCTTTAGCTTACTGAGAAAACATTCTTATACTTTAGTATTTTTTAGCCCATTAGAAATTCCAGTTACTTTTCAGTCCATCTAAATATTGTTAAATTTGAGAAAAAAATAGGAAGATAGGAACAAAATGTGCATATATCTTTAGGCAACAAACTATCAAACCAAAACACAGGAAATGTTTAAAATATGAGCAGAATTAAATGAAAGAAAAGGCTATGCATTGGCTGTTGTGCTGGTACCATTCTTGCATCCCCCAAGTCTAATATATGTAGCTTGGAAAGATTGTAAGCAATCCATCTTAAATAGAATCGTTGAGGCCATATTCTTTACAGAAAAAAATGTGTTTGTATTTTCTTATTTCCTGATAGTTAGAGGACATTTCATGAGATTTTTATTACAGTGTATTGAAGTGAGAATAAAGAAAGCGGTATACAAAATTTTTAGTGTAATTCTTTAAACAGTATGAGATATATTTACTTAACAATGCTGCTAAAGTTGTGCATTTGAATTCAACTGATTCCAGTTAGTCCTGTTGCTCATTTTGATACCTCTCATATGAAGTGAAAATATAACAGCAACAGCAATAAAGCCTTTTCCATCAAGTATTAAGCACACTTTTGGAGATTAAGATATCAAGTTATGAGTATTATAGAAAAATAGAGACAAGAAAAAGGCAGGCTTTTTCTGTATTAGAAGTGAGGCTTTTAAGCACAAGACAAAATATTCAAGTTCCAGACTTGTTAGGATATGGTTTCTTTACCCACAAAAAGGGTTTTGCACACAATATTTTAACCTTTACAATAGCACTAGAATTGTGTTTTCAACCCCCTAAGGGCTGAGTAAATTTCTTGCCTAGTGTCTTAGCCAGATAAACCCTTCGAAAATTAGCAATATCTTCTCTAGAGCCAAACACAACTCTTCCAAACCTATCAAAGACTATTTCTAGGCTATTCAGTATCCCACAGAACTTGTTTTGTCTGTAAAACTTTTAAAAATTAGCAAATTCTTCTCTAGAGCCAAACACAACTCTTCCAAACCTATCAAAGACATTTTTGACTATGCAGTATCCCACAGAACTTTGTGTCTGAAAAAACTTTTAAAATTACATCCAACATTTAACATCAGTTATCTCGAGAGAAGGGGCCTGTGTCTTTTCTTGCTTCCTTTCATCTGTATACATTGTACAGTGTAAAAAAGGAAGGATAAACAGCATTTAGTTTCCATCTGATTTCTAAATCAAACAAAGCCACCATATTTGATCATTTAATGAAATAAAAACACTTGGAAAGTTCAGTACTGCAACATCATTAAATCAGATTTGACCTTAAAAATCTAAAATGTATTATTTTTGCATTGTATTTTCCTACAGGAAATTATTTTAGGTAAACATGTAGTGAGGAATTAGAGAGATGCAGTTAGTGCAAGGGAAAAAGTGAGACAGCATAGATTAGACATCAGCTTCCCATTAAAAGCAAATGATAAAAGAAATCACAAAACTAGAGAACATAGAATGAGACCAGCACCCAGAGAGACCCTAAGAAGTACCAGAACATCCAAGGCATGGTAGTTATTAGTGAGTACACATACAAAAATTGTTATGTTGTATTTTACATAAGTGACATATGCTAATCTAAGCACTTATCTACAATCAAACTGAAGCCAGATGAGGACGAGGAAGGACTTTAAATAAGGATCATAAAAATAGTAGAGGAGAAACTGCTGTAGAAAACTCAATGAAAGCCAGCAGTCGAAAGAATTTCAAGCAGGTGGGCTGATGAATGGTGTTAAATGGTCTCAGAGCAAACAGTTAAGGAAAGGCTGCCTGACTTCAGAATCAATGGGGACCCTTCGGAAAGAACTTATTGCAGTGCCGGGAGACAGATCCAACTTCACATAGGAGGTAAAAGGGAATCAAGGGAGTATTCAGAAACCATCCTTCCAATGTGATTTCCAGTAAGGACATAGGAAATGTCAATTTTTCATACGAAAGAGGTGTGAGATGGAGTGAAGGTTACTTTGGTTCAGTATAGACTTCAGCTGAGCAGGTTTTTAAGCTCAGAGGTACAATCTAGGAATCTATGGCCTGAATCAAAAATGCAACAAGAAATGAACAAGGGCCAATTGTAGTCAGGATAGCTAGCTCAGGTCATAGTATATATAGTAACTTGTAAGAGAAAATAAAATGTATCAGCTTGAGAAATAAGAGAGGTATGGAGAAATAAGAGGGTATGAGGAAGATCCATAAACATAGTAATCATGAGGGCATTCGTGCTTAATGACTGGGGACTTTGGGCTCTGTGAATTACATTAATCCCTAGATAATTAAGAGAAATTCAAATTTTAAAAAATACACTTCAATATAAGATTACAGCACAAATAAATGGTTTGAATCAAGTACGAAGGCTATAGCTTGGAATTTAAGAACCAGTTGGCTCATCTCACTATTTTTACAGGCCTTCTTTGGGTCTCTTTTCAGAATTGGAAAAACAAAATTACAACTTTCTCAGGCAAGTTTCAGGGATGAATGTGTTGGCTTACTCAAAACAAGGGCACACAGTCAGTACTTCTCAGATGTGGCAGAACACTATAAAGGGAACAGGAAGATGAAGGAAAAATTCCCCAAACAGAATACTCTTGTGAGATTATAGGTTAACTCAGGAATCTGAAGAATGAACAAAGGATGGCAATTACTATCAATAACAATGTGAGCAAGGAAAAATTAGCTAATATATTAAACTTATTAATGGTTTATTGAGTGTTATGCACTGTACTGTTTTGTATCTTAATTTTTCTTCATCTAGCCATACAATTTGTAGTGTTTACAGTCATTTGGATATTATTACCCAACCCATGTTGCTGGTTTTGGTTGGTGATTTCATTACTATATAGACACACCTTGGAAAGTAAATGATTTCAGCCAATTAAATGGTGATCTAGCTTTTTCATTTTCTAGGCATGGAGCACTTAAAGTGTACATGCTTGAATGCATAGCTCATTTTTGATATTTGAAAGCAGTTAACATAGGATGAATATGCTAAACAACATGGACAATGTTTATAGTTATTTAATAATATGAAAAAACTATTCAAACAAACTCATAATTCAAGAATACATCAATTCTCTCTGAAAATTTCTGTCTTCAGAAATTATAAATTTATATTTAGGAATTATATTCTGTTTTTGTTTCCTGCCATTTTAGATAAGTGAAAGTTGTTTGACTCATTCTTATAGCTACAGATAGTTTATTTTTATCTATTCTGTTTTTCTCCCACATTTATAGGAAAGATGATCAACTGCAAGATGAAATTTAATGCACACAATTAAATGCATTAGCACTTTATGAAGGAGAGTCAAGTAGATGATCTCTCACCTGATTATTAAAAATACATCACTTAACATTTTTAAGCATCTGGTTGCATAATGATGGGATAATTGAAGCACTTTTTGCCCCTAATTATATGAAATATACTATGTAGTATTACAGTACTTTGTATAGTTATTATATATTTCCCAAGGTCCAGTCAGGTGATCTTATCTCCATTTCATAATTACCATCTCTTTAGCTTTGTTAAAGTTCCACACTACAACTCAAGAAGTCAATGATACTCTACATGATAGGAACCCAGCAAGAATAGACAAAACAGAATGGCTTTAATACCATCAAGTTGAAACTACTGAAACTGACAGACAGCTCAATACCTGAATATAAAATCATGAGAACACAGGAGAAATAGTTTTGCAAGATGGTTGATGTCCACCTACAACATTATTAGGCAGTTTTACAACCAATTACACTATTTAATTAGAAAACCATTAGAATAATCTTTAGCAGAGGAGAATATAATTTCTATAAAACAATGAATATTGTTGGTTTGCTCTTACAAATCTCACAAAATAAATATGTGTATTCCGAATTTAAATTACTTTTTCACTGCCTCATTACTTTTGCAGAGAATTAGAATGAGCACGGAGCCCTCCACAGTAACATCTTCTACCAAACCCAAGTCAATGTAGCCTCAGCTTATGGTGAATATTAACCAAGCATGATAATGGTTTCTGAAAAATACCACAGCTAACTGTAATGGCCCATGCCTCCAATCTTAGCCCTTGTTGATGAGATTATGAGTTTCAGGATTGCATGAGTGTCAAACTGAGAAGTAGCCACAAATTGATTAAATATTAAAAGGCAGCACTGACGTTGGTTCTGTGCAATAGAGGCTGGAACTACTATTCCACTGTTACATTCAAAATTCATTGTTAGTGTAGTTCTATTAGAGAATTGGCAAATTTGTCTCAGTGTATTCATTTCCTATTCCCTAAAAGAAAGATATAGTTTGTACATGAACCACTGTCTTCATTAATAAAATACAGCTAATTAAATCTATATAAACTGAACATGATATTTTAGTTGTTCAGTATAGTAAATGTAAGCTAAAACAAGAAGTAACACATCTGAATTAGATAGAGAAAACAAATAAAAGGGAAAAATCCCAACAGAAGGCACAAGAAACAGAAAATCATTGTCTTACACACTCAAGAATCCCATAAAACACTAAACTGAAAGTTATAATTTATATGCAAAAGATGTGTAGGGTAAAAAGAAAGAAGAAAAATATATAAAGATGTAAAATAAAAGATTTAAAAAATTATTGAGAAAAACCCATGACATGATACTGTGAGACAAGCCACTTCCAAAGACACCATGAAGTTCATATTTTGTTTGATCAACTCCGGCTGGGCATGCAGCCTCCGCAGTGAGATTCCATTGAAGAAAACTAAGTTTTCAGTTGTAAGTGGTTATAAATTAGAAATTGCTTCTGGGTTAGGGATTGAAGCATGTGCTCATTTCTCCTTTCAACTCTAGGGTCTTGTATTCTTGCTTTCCTCTATCCCTTCTGGCTCTTAAATTTTCTCGTCCTCCACAGGGTTCTCTGAACCCTGAGAGGAGGGATTTGATGAGACTTCCCATTTAGGACTGAGAGTTCCAAAATCTCTCCCTCATTTCATAATGTCTGGCTGTGGACCTATGTATTATTTTTCTTACGCAGGATGAAGCTTCTCTGATGGTAGTTTAGTAAGGCATTGATCTATGAGTAGAAGAGACTGTCTTTAGTAATGATTCATCGTGCTTTGGCTTCGTTTGAGAGAACACTAGTATTTGGTTTTATCCTTGATCCCTGGCATATCTAGTTTTTGTTTACCCCAGTAGAGTAGGATATGACTTCTATCTCCTGGAGTGGGCCTTAACTTAAATCAGAAATTTGTTGATTACTTGCACAAGTTTTGTGCCACCATTGCCCTGCCATAACTTATAAGCAGGACATCGTTTTTGATTCAAGGGTTTGTGGAGGGATTGCTGTTTGAGTTTCTCATTTGCTATCCTGCAACTTGCAGTCTTGGCAACTGCATGGGTTGATTGGGGAGTCTTATGTTACCCTTTTGTGACTCAATGGGATCTCACCAAATTCTAGTATTTGAACTTTCACTTGGTGGTATTAGATGATTGGTATGACAATTAGTCATAATTCCCTGTCTCTGTTAGGTCTTTATAGGTTTGTATATTATGGTAATTGTTACTTAAAACAAACTGTTCAATGTTCCTTTTGATTCTATTTTGTGGAATAATTTGTGGGGATGTGGAAGTCACAATCTTTGAAAGTCTGGTAGAATTCTATCCTAAAAACATTTTTCCTGGGCTTTTGTTTTTGGTTGGTAGCTTTGTAATGGATGCTTCTATTTCACTAGGGCTTATAGATATTTTTAAATTGCTTATCTGATCTTGATTTAACTCTAGCAAATGTAATGTATTTAGAAAACTACTCTCTCAAACTTTACATTTTGGTGAAATACAGGTTTTTGTTATGTCCCACTTTTTATCCTGATTTTAATTTGGATCTTCTCTCCTGCCTTTTAATTTGATAATCTTGTTGATTTTTCTCAAAAAATCAACTCTTTGATCCTCTGATTCTTTTTATTGAATTTTTTGTTTCTTTAGTACTTATTTTAGTGCTGATTTTGATTATTTCTTTCTGTCTACTCCTTTTGGTGTGTGGTACCTCCTTTTGTTCTAGAGCTTAGAAGTATAATATAGGAACTAATTGCTATGAATTTGTATCTTAGAACAGTCTTCGTTGTGTTCCCTCAAGTTTGGGTATGTTGTATATTCATTTAGCCAATTGTAGAAAGTTCTTAATTCCTTTCTTAATCTTTGTATTGACCAATTTTTATTCAGTAGCAAATTGTTCAGTTTCCAAGAGCTTTTAAACTTTTTTGCTATTGTTAATATCCAGCTTTAGTTGTGATGGTCAGATAGGATACAGGGTGTTATTGCAGTTTTCTTATATCTGTGGAGACTTTGTGGTCAGTTTTGGAGAAAGTTCAATGAGAATTTGAGAAGAGGTATATTATTTTGTGTCTGGGTGATATTTTATATAAATATGTTAGGTTCATTTGCTTTTTAACATTTGTTAGATCTAGCATTTCTGTGTTTAGTTTCTGTCTGGATGACCTACCTCTTGCTGAGGGCTGGATATTGAAATCTACCTGCATAAGTGGATGAGGGTCAGTATGTGTTAATGTTTCTTTTACAAAATAGCTGGCCCTATGTTTGTTACATAGATAAGCATTGAAATGTCCTCTTAGTGGATTTTTTCTTAGATGCAAATGCAGTGTCTTTCCCTATCTCTTCTGACTAGTTTTGGTTTGAATGCTATTTTCTCAGATATCAAAATGGCTAGACCAGCTTACTTTTAAAGTCCATTTGCTTAGGAAAATCTTTTTTCCATCCTTTTATCCTGAGATGATTTCTATTGTTGATGTTGATGTCTGTTTCTTGAATTTATCTGAAGGATGGATCTTGCATTTTATTCATTCAGTTAGTCTGTGTCTTTTATTTGAAAATTGAAACCACTGATGTTAAAAGATATCAAAGAACAGTGATGTTTATTCTTGTTATTTTGTTGTTGTAGTGGTAGTAGTGTTGGTGACGATGGTGGTGGTAGTGTAAGTGAGGAGGTGAGTGAATGTGTGCGCACATGCATGCATATGTGTGTATGTGCTTACCCATTTTGATTTGCTGTTCTGGAATTATTTATTCCTTGTGTTTTCTTGTATTCAGTTAACCTCTTTAATACTGTATTGATGGATACTGGTTAAATTTCACCTTTTTATGGAATATCCTGTTTTCTCCAATTATTGTGATTGAAAGTTTTGTTGGTTATAGTAGGCTGGTCTCATCTGTGGTCTTTTAGAGTTTGCAAAATATCTGTTTGGAGCCATCTGTTTTTTATAGTCTCCACTAAGATGTCATTTATATTTCTAATAGGTCTTCCTTTATATGTTACCTGAATTTTTTCCCTTGAAGCATTTTATATTCTTTCTTTGATCTGTATATTTAGTGTTTTTATTTATTTTATGTGGAGAAGTCTTTCTTTTCTTGTGAAGTTTACTTGGTATTATGTATGTTTCTTATACCTTGATTGGTATTTACTTTTCAAGGGTAGGGGTGTTTTCTATTATGAAGTGTTGAAAATATTTTCTGTCATTTGATCTTGGTTTCTTTACTTTCTATTCTGAGCATTGGTCTTTTCATATTGTCTCAGATTTCCTGGATGTTTTTGGCAGGATTCTTCTAGATTTAACCTTTTTTTCTGACTGAGATATCCATATATTCTACTTTGTCTTAATTCCTGAGTTTCTTTGTTCCATCTCTTGTATTTTTTTTAGTGAAACTTGCTTCTGAGATTCCTGTGTGAGTTCCTAAGTTTCTCATTTCTACACTTCCCTCAGTTTGGGTTTTATTTCTTGATTTGATTCCTGATTTAAAGTCTTGAAATACTTTTTATTTATTTCCTCCCACCTACTGATACCTAGGTATCTCATACATTTCTTTAAGGGATTCATTCACTTTCTCTTTAAGAACCTCTATGTTATTCATACATGCAATTTTGTGGTCTTTTTCTTGTGCTTAACTATGGCACAATTTTTCTGGACCTACTGTGCTAGGGTTGCTGGTCTCCAGGAGAGGTCTATTTTCATACTTGTATTTTATGCTCAAATTCTAGCCATATGGGTTTGGGAGAATTCTAATCTAAGTTTTGATACCTGGTTTTGTCTTTTGGGTAGATATTTTGTTCTCTGGTTTTGTTTGATTGTTTTCTGGTTTTTATTTCTGTTTGTTTTTTCCTCTCTGCTTCTTAGGAGAGTGCGGTGGTATGTGTTGTCTGGTGGGAAATTCTTCTGAGTTCGTGCTATATGTAACCAATGGAAGGGAGGAAAGTAAGTTGTTACACTAGGATTTGCTTAGTGTCCTAGGAATAGTGGCAAAGTGAAAAGAAATCAAAGTAGATGGTCAGCTATGAATCTTTTGAAATGTGACTCCGGGATTCGACATGAGAAAGAGATGAAGACCTCCAGTCAGCTTACCTGAATCCCTGGCCTGAATTGTTTGTGAGTTCCTAGGGAGTGTCTGCTAGCTTTGCAACTTCGATGAAGTCATGAGTGAAGGAAGGATAATTAGAAGGGGATGATTTGGATGATCCATTGAAGATGGACGAAGTGGTGCATGGTCAGATATAAGGCTAGGAAAGTGATTGGGGATTTGGATTTGAAGGAGTGGAGGGATGGTAAAGATCTACAGTTAACCTACCTGTTTCTTTGGCCAGATTTGATATTTTAGTTCTTATTGAGGAATTTTAAACATGAGAGCCAAATAAAAATTTGTAGATAGGAAATTTTAGAAACTATATTAAAACCCTTTAAACCTCTGACTAGTATATAAGATTTGTCTGTATTATTTGATTTAGACAATTTCATCTTAAAAATATCCAATGAATAATAAACAATTGGATATAAAATATCCTTTGCCTCCTTTGTTTAAAATGATTTTGTAACCAGTATTAGATGCTTTCTGCAGACATTTTTATAGCAGTTTATATTTTTGAATTGAAATAGGAAATGGACCTTTTCCATAGAAAAAGTACATTCGCAACTTCACACTAATATGATTTGTAATTCTGTGGCCAAGATCACAGCTGGTGTCTTTGAGATCAGGCAATCTCTTTAAAGACTCTGTAAAAGGCAACACCTTGTCTTTGCTCTGCCTCAGGGTTTGTAGAAGTGTCAGATTTAACTGGACAGTGTTTCTTCTATGCTTCTGTTTTATCACCTATAATTTAAAAAACATTAATTTAAAGATGTTTTGTAAATGTGTGAAATACAAATGCAATTTAAAAATTTTAAATGCTTTCACACTTTGACATTGTGTTTTGAATGAATAATTGAGGAATATTTTAGTATTTAAGATGTCAAAACTATTTGCTGTAGTAATACTAAACTCCATACATTGTTTTCAAAACATATTCTTTTCTTTTTGTTTTGTTTTCAACTAGGACCCCTACTATGGCTGGTGGCCTATTTTCTATTGACAGAAACTACTTTGAAGAGATAGGAACATACGATGCAGGAATGGATATCTGGGGTGGAGAGAATCTTGAAATGTCTTTTAGGGTAATTGAATTTTCTTTATTTTTAAACCCTGAAAATCGTATGTGGTAGCATGCACCTATCACACTAAAATATTTACTGTCAATTTTTCCTAAGTGGTGAAATTTACTGATCATTTGGTCAATATGTGTTTATTTAAAACTTACTAGACTCTTATTGCATGCAATGTTTATTGTTAAATTTGGAATTATGTTAAATTTACATTTTCCAAATCATTTTTATATATAGCCAAAGTGTGTTAGGGTTTTTCCTTGTTCTAGCAGAGTGGTTTCAATTTCTGATTGAATCATTTCTCTATCAACCAATCTAGTGTTCTTAACCTGATAATTGAAAGTGTTTATTTAACCTGAACTGCAAGTGCTGCATGAATTTGTTCTTAAGGAACTTAAGATCAACTGTGGTCAAAGAATTTTGATAATTCTTCAAGGAGCATTACTGCTTTTGAAACCACAGACATTAGTGTTTAATATATTTATTTGAAAAATACAAATTTACTAGATAAAAGAACTTTCAAATGGATGAGATTTGAGGTCAATGCTTATATATGATCATTTAACATTTTATAGGCAAAATTGGAAATGCAGCCTCCAAATGTATCTTTATTCTAGGAAGTAGAAAAGTGATTTCACATATTTTGCCTTCAAGCACACATATTATTTTAAAAAGAACTATTTTAATAAGACTAATTTTTCCTTAATAAAATTCAATACGAAACACTTACACCAGTAGCATTTTTAACAAAATCATCCGTAAAATTAAATGAGCAGAGTCCGAACACATTAATGTAATCAGTTGAAAATTGGTTTTGAACTTCAATTTGTAAGTTTGTTTTCCACTAACACAAAAATATGTGATACTGTCTAAGAAATTGTTCAAACTTGGGGAATTAGAAAGATGTTGTGATGCTTTAAAGTACTTGCTGTTCTTTTAGACTCTAAGCGGGTTCAGATTTAATTCCCAGCACTCTCATGGTACATCACAATCATCGTTAACTTAGTTATGAACATCTCTCATTATCTTCCAACTATGCAGGCACCGGGCACATGTGCGCGCGCGCACACACACACACACACACACACACACACACACACACAAAGATAAGATAAAATAAAATAAGAAAATATGCAAAAGAATTTTTAAAGATTTTCATAAAATTATTAAAAAAAGTTTAAATTTTTAATGTAGAATTTAGTTTGTTTGAGGTAGTTGAGATGTTTTAAAAGCAATAGAACTGATTTTTTCATTACATATGTCTATAAGTCAGATGATTATCATAACCATAAATAGAGTATTTTGTTTATTTCTTTATATATTTATATTATGTTTGATTTGTCAATTAAAAGTTAGAACCATGATTAGACCTGTCTTCTTATTTCAGGTTTATGTAATTTTTTGCGGAAACATTGATGCCATTTGGAGACAGATTCTTTTATTATAGAAATAAGAATGATAAAAATAAGGAATGACCCAAAAAATCAAGCATGCAAACAAAAAAAAAGAAAGGGAGAGAAAATACTAATAAACACAAAGACATTTGCTTTAATTCTTAGAGGAAATAATAAAAGCTTGTAAGTTCTTATTCATAGATTTTCTGGGATTGTGCGAGGAAAACAAGAGAGCAACAGTCCTGTTACTGCTGACCCAATTGTTTACCTTCTATGTGTTTTTCACTTTCTTAAAGTGTCATATTATCTCTGTTCTACATATTAGGCTGGTTATCTACCTCTAGACCTCCTCTTACTTTGCTACATACCTTCCACATTTGAGGGAGACTGAATTACATGTTCAAAAATCTACATGACTAATAGGATTATTAGGGAAAGCCTGATCAGAAAATATGACAGAGTTACACATGTGTAAAAGGGGTCATGCAGATATCAGAAAGGCAGATGGAAGGTAACTGAGGGCCTGACAAATAATCAGAACCCTAAAAAGTGACAGTAGATTCTGTGTTTGACTACTTAGGGATATTAACAAATTAAAGGATATAGTAGTGACTGTTTTCAAAGGTTTCAGACATTATTGCTTTAAGCACCATCACCACCACCACCCCAATTTGTCTGTGGGTTGCTCTCAGAATATGTTGTGATATTTGCTAAAAAACCTTGATTGGCTATCCAGGTTACATATTCCATGATAGATCTATATTCAACATAAGATGCAAAGATGACTAAGGCATGATGATTTTTTTGTCCTAAAGGTGCAGCAGCATTCCTGTAAGACATAGGTGTAATTGAGATTGTTTCTTATATATATCAAATAATTTCATGTGAACAAGTCCATTCAACTCAGCTGAAGAAGTGACTATCATAGTGATGCTTCTATGTTTTTACAGTTGTGGAGTTTTTGGTTAGCACTCTAAGTAAAACATTAGAAATATTGGAATTTGAAACATATTAGTATACTGGGGAAAGGCTTAAGGAAATTTAAAACAAAAGAAAGGAATACATCTCTAATTGTCTTTTATTTTTCATTGTGGTATCACTTTGTTTATGATGATTATGGAGATCATCTGGACATTGTAGACACCAGCAAGTTAGATAAAGTTATAGACTTCACAAGAAAAATGCTTCTATCTCCTTAGTAACAAGCAATTAAAACACAGTGGTAAAGCATTACAAGATAACTTTGAAGCAAGAAAATTAAATTCCTTGACATAGTATAGTGGTATGTCTTCTGGTATTGGTAGTAATTTGAGAATAGGATTGCCAAGAACCAAAGCTAGCATTCTGTGAACCCACTATGTGTCCTGCACTACATCCTCAGCCATAATGTAACAGACTGAAGAGTTGCCTAAAGAAAGGATGAAAATATTACATAAATATATTTTCTTTCCAGATTTAAATATGGTTTCCTCATCTGTGATATCTTCTTTAAATGATCCCTATTAAAGTAAAAAAATATTTATCCAGCAGTTGTGAGAATAGGTAGAGGGCGATTCTAATACCTCAGCAAAAAATCAGTTTCTAATCTTTCTCCCCACTAAACTGTACATGTCACTGACATAACAAAATCCTAAGGATAATATCTAGATAAAAATGAACTAATAAATGAATTAATTTTATCTGAATTTGTTGAATTCAATAAATTCTGAGTATATAATGCTGATAGAAAAGCTTGATGGCCTTGTGGAACTTATATTTTAGTAGGGCGTTGATGATACACAAGATCAATAAAGTGTATTAATATATTAGCCATTAGTGTTTAAGAAAATAATAACAGAAAGGATGAACACAATGAACTATTAATTGTTGGAAGGTGGTAAGGGGTTGAGATTTCGCAAAGTTTATAGATTTTTAGATTTTATAAAAGGGAACCTGAGTGGGGAATAAACGATAAATTAAATGAATTCTGAATTACTATAAAAGTGTCAGTTCACTTCCAATGGTAATTTTATTAACATGTTACCCAACATATCTTGCTGCCAAGATTCTTTGAATTTCATTAACAATAGCACATGGAACAGTAATAATAAAATGAGACCAGTGGTACTAATACTCCATATCATTTTGTACATGTGACAATGGAAAGAGTCTGCCAGTTGTTGAATTGGTTAAGCTGTTTTAGGAAGAAGTTCTTTGAAAATACAACTGGAAGGACCTTCCTACAAACTGTGTTAGACTAATGCTTGGAAGTTTGTATTGAAAGTTAAGCAGCCTGGGGCCAAAACTAAGCTCTAGTACTATCTTTGGAGGTAAGTTGCATTAGGTTAGTATATTTCCAAAGTTTTAGCTCATTCATTCAGAACAGAACAATACCTTATATGTTTGAAAAGAAAGACAGAATGAATTATGGATACAGTTTTGAATATACTGTTTCCCATGGATGAAATGTATCCTAGAAGTAATCTCTTGAAGTATGGTAATAAATTATGGATACAGTTTTGAATATACTGTTTCCCACAGGTGAAATGTATCCTAGAAGTCATCTCTTGAAATATGGTTATAAGCTTTGCAGCTTTGCATGAACCACATCATTGATGAGCATCATTTAATAATGAGCTTTCTGTAAAATCTTGTCATGAGAGAATGCATATAAAAAGCTCTTCAATGCTGGAATACATAACACATATATAAGGTGTCTCCCAAGTTCCCCATATGAGAAGAAATAATAAAGGTGAATTATTTCTTATTAAGTTGAATTAGTATAAAAGAGTAAAATTTTAAAGAAACATGATGGGAACAAAAGTCTGTTTCTTTAGGAAAGTTGAAAAATTTCTTTAGGAACATGTGGAAAACAGAGAGTTGACAAATATTACCAATTATGAGAAAGAAAAGGAGACATAGTGATAGATTTTTGAGTTATAAGAAATGTGTAAAATAGTTTGGACGCTGGGTAGTGGTGGTGCACGCCTTTAATCCCAGCACTTGCGAAGCAGAGGTAGGCAGATCTCTGTGAGTTTGAAGCCAGCCTGTTCCAGGACAGGCTCCAATGCCACAGAGAAACCCTCTCTCGAAAAACCAAAAAAAAAAAAAAAAAA
>JAQHUG010000061.1:141899-153591 GCA_028555095.1 Dicrostonyx torquatus | reverse complement strand
CAATACTTGAGCTAGTCAATAAGTCTTGCATACACAAAAAATGTTAAATATACTAAGTTAACTAATAGAGCACTACCTAATAGATAACACATGCATAGTGGCTATTATTATGTAAAGTACTTCTATATTATAAAGTACAGGAACTTGAACCAGAGAGAGATTCTGAATTCTCTTATATGAGATATATTCCCACAAAATTAGCTTCCACATATTGCCAGGATAGTAGTTTTCTGGAAAAAAATAAAATGGCAAATACCTAAGTGAAGGATCATAGTTTGGACACAATTTTATTTTTAAGATATCAATATATTTACTGATTTATTTTATGACTACTTCTTACTAACACTGAAAAACTAATTCCAAAGGGTGTTGACACTTCTTAAGTGCAATGAACTATGATTAATTTTAATGTAGTTCCACACTTAATTTAATATAAATACAAATGTTGATTTATGAATATCATTCCAATAAAGGTGTAATCAAAGATGCTTGGGAAAGTACCATGAAAAATAATACTCATGTTAGTGTTTAAAGAACCTAGTGGATACCCCAATTAACTATTAATGATGGCATTACAAAGTACAGATTATTCCTAAATCCTGGTTTAAAAGTGTGATGCTTATCAAGAAAAAATAGAAATTTGTTATCATCAGTGCCATTATCAAGCAAACTATAACAATGAATACATAATACTGAGAAGACAGTTTCCATGTTGAGGTTAAAAAAACTTTTAAAATTTGTAGAAACAAATTATCTCATATTTTTAAATGTCCCTGAGTGATATTAACTTTCTATTCTGCTATCAGTGAATAAAATAGTGACTCTTTCTCAAAATTATATTATAATTAAATAATTTTGATGGATCTTGGTAGAAAATTGTATGCCCAATCATATTGTGTTAAATTGAATAATTGTTTTATCATACTTGAACTCATCTAACCCTTTCTCTATTATTAAATTTTATTTTAATGCATTCATATGGAAGCAAATTGGAAATATCAGTGCACTTTGCATACATACTTAAGTACCCAGTACACAACTAAAAAAAATATTTGTAATACAGGTTTCTTGAGGTTAAATTTGTGTGCCATAAAATATAAACATCTTAAGTACATATTTGCTTAGTTTGGACAAATTCCTAGAACTTTAATACATTAAGACATTATTCATAATAAAATTCAGTACAGCACTGAAAATTTTCCTTTTCCTTTAGCTGTCAGTTCTACATAACTATAGCATTTTTATTTTGCAACAAAAGCTACAAATGCCTCTTTTAAAAAATAATAGGAGTGTCATCTTTTTATTGCAAATTAAGATGTCATTACACAAGGATATAGTCTGTTTATGAACTTCAACTTTAATATCTATTCACTTTTACCAGGTTTTTATTAAATTTGCCACGATGGCTTGGATAACCTAAGAAAATAAAAAGTTATTTACAAACATTTCTGGATGTGAGTTCTCTCAACACTTTCAATAGAACACACTAAATTACTTAAACATATTTTTTATATTTGTTTATTTACTATATGTATGCACATGCATGCATGCTGATGGTGTTTGTGTCCATCATGGAATGCATGAAGAAGTCATGGAAAGCTGGAATCAGCTCTCTGTTCCAGCATGTGGATTAACGTGATTGAATTTCAGCCATCAGACTTATGAGAAATTTCTACCTCATTTGTTCTAAATATCAATTAATAAAATATGTAAGACTTCTCAAAGGTTCAAAGTAACACCCTTTGAACATAGGGTGTTACATAAGAATAGCTGAAGAGACTTCTGCTTGTAGACAGTAGTGAGTGATTGTTTCTGTAATAACTTGTTTGTGGATCATTCATTTTCAGCCCTCTACCTTGGTAATCTCTTAACTTCATAGCTGACAAGGAACATAACTGTTTTGATTTGTTATTTTCACTATAGTTATAAAAAAATTTTGGGTAGTCTTCACAGAAAACTGATGGGGGAATTCATTATAATTTCATAGTTCATCTTTAAAGTGTATGTGCGTGTAGGTGTGTGTTTGTGTGTGTGTGTGTGTGTGTGTGTGTGTGTGTGTACATGTGACACAACTTACACTGGAGTTCAGAGAACAGGTTGAACTGGATTCTCTCTTTCTACCAGTTTGCTACTGAGAATCAAGTTTAGGTCATTTACTTCAAGACAGGTGGCTTCTCCCTTACAGGACCCTAGGAATTCAATGGAAGATTCAATTCTAGAAAACTTGCTTGCATGTGGGATATGCTCATACCTTGGAAAAGTCCATAAACCCTTGACAATTTATTACACATACCAATATTGAGAAATAAAATTTGTTCTGTTATTATAGACATCGTCAATTATTATTTCACTCTAGGGAAATATAATTCATCATGATAAAGGGATTATAATTGTGGTTGCATTATTTAAAATGTACTTCTAGAAAAATAATATTTCAGGCTGTGAGAAATGATACTTCAAATGTATGTACCATGAGTTACATTATAAGATTCTTTAAATGTTCACATTAATGCATATATCTTTGTATATTTTCTCTACATATACAAAAATATGCTAATGTTTGTAATATGTATTAACAAAGTACATCAATAGAGTTGATATTTAACTTATCAATAGAGTATAAAGCATATATTTGGTGATAAAACACTGTAATACTCTGAAAAGCAAAATTTTCTCTGTCCTTATTCCTGATGTGTGTAACTGATGAGCCCTAGTTTACTTAAAAGTGCCATATAATTTTCACATCATCCACAGATAGCTTTTAGCTTAAGATATTATACAATGCAGTTTTTACCATGAACTACTAAGGTAAAATTATCCACTTCATAATGTTCTAGAACGTTAGACACAATGTACTATGGGCAGATCATTTTTGATAATGGACAGTGAGGTCATTCTTTGTCTTGCTATCATTGTGCCAAGATGGGAATTGAAGTTTTCCTAATTGGTGATCAAGTCTTAAACTCTATACTCATTCTCCCTGCCATTATCTTAACTTACTGTCAGTTCTTTTTGGAAATAGAATTTCTCATTTGTCATTAAGGGTTCCTTGTGTTTAAAATGGCTTCAGACTTCTCAATTCTCATATTACTACTGCACTGCTACAGAACAACAATGTGGCTACTTCTCTGTGCTTCCATTCTGCTTCCTTCTCCTTTTAGGATAAGCTTCTCAAGGTTGGCCTACATAAATTCAGTTTAGTTTTCAGCAGTTGCCTATAGATTTGTCTATGACGGGCCGGGCAGTGGTGGCACATGCCTTTTAATCCCAGCACTCGGGAGGCAGAGGCAGGTGGAGCTCTGTGAGTTCGAGGCCAGCCTGGTCTACAAGAGCTAGTTCCAGGATAGGCTCCAAAGCCAAAGAGAAACCCTGTCTCGAAAAACGAAAAAAAAACAAAAAAACAAAAAACAAAGCAAAACAAAGATTTGTCTATGATGTTTCTATCAATCTAGTAAATTTAAGGCTAATGACTATAGATTTTTTTTCTTAGTCCTCTAGATTAAAAGAATTATTGATAAAATGAGTTGTTGGTAGATTATCCTAATTTTCAGTTAAGCATGTGTAAATTGCCAGTGTTCAATTTGCAGATACTGAATTCTAGTTGTGAGAAATCTAGGGTCCTGGGCCAATGCTTTTTACTGAGTTTTTAAGTCAATATAATAAAAATAATTATAATAGAAATCAAGTACTAGAAGACAAATTAATTTTTAAAAACTTTACATGACATCTCTCAGGGAATATTTTGGCTCATTTCACATTTTATATAGAATACTCTTTTTACTACTAGGATAAATTTACTTCCTAGAATACTCTCTTATTGATATATCTTTTGTTAAGAGACCTCTAAAGAGATGTTTCCTGTCTTAACTGCCCAGTCCTAAATAAATGACTCAGAGGCTGAATGAAATTATAAAGGTCTAGCCAATATATCAGGCTTATTACTAACTAACTCTTACAACTTAACTGATTTCTATTAACGTATGTATTGCCATGTGGCTTGTTGCTTTACGCATCCTCTAGCAGATCTTACTTCCTAGGCAGCTGGCTGATTTATCCCCCAAATTCATCCTCCTTTTTCCCATCATTTTTAGTTTTGCGCTTCCAATTAACTTTCTGTCCAGCTACCAGCCTGTCAGCTTTTTATTAATCAGTGAGAGTGATCCTTATTCATAGTATAGAAAAGGATTGGTTCATAGCATTTCCTCCTTTTTGTCTAATTAAAAAGGAAGGGTTTAGCCTTCATTTAGTAAAACTATATTCACCAAAACAGTTATTAAGTAAAAATTATAGTGACAATATCCAATCCTTTTATATTAGGCAAAATTAGAGAAAATAATTAGCCATGTTATCTTGGTGAGTCTAAAGTTTTGTGTTGAGTTTACCTTCTACTAAAACTAATGAAAACTATAATTATAACTATTTAGTCTTTAAGACCATCAAAGATGCTAGAAGGGTGAAATGTTACCTAAAGACAGTGATTTAGGCTGTCTGGATATTCACTCAATGCTTCTCTAAAATTGCAGCATCCAATTATGGCCTACAGACCAAGTATATCTGACAGATTTTCCTGTGAAGAAGAAAATTTTGAAGGACTCGCCTACCTAGTCTTGGTGAACTTAAACAGTCACCTTTCTTGCACCTGGCTTACACAGTTTGAAAAGTATCAGCAATTGAGAGAAGAGCAGTTTTTTAGCCCACATGGCTAGCTTTTGCCTTAAAGAAAACAAACTCCATACTGAGTTTCTTCATCTCCCATCATCCTTTATGAAGTAATTGGTGCTGCAGGAACAAATATGTCTCACTGTTGAGAAGAATCTATGCTATTAAAACAATTTAAATGTCATATTCCTTCTTTTAAGCATTTGAAGATTACCTATCCATTTGAAATGTATCTCTTTATGACCTTGAAAACATATCTAACATGACTATAAGTTTGCTACTATAGATGACTGTTAATATGGATTTCATAAATATATATTGTATTTTTAAAAGAACTACATAATCATAGTAACTTAAAGAGTAGTAAAAATATACATACAGTACAATAAAATTAACTTTAAATTAGTATCATTACAAAATCCAAACCAATGTAAAATATGTAAGTTTAATATTTGGTTTTTGGACTAAAGTAGATTCAATAATTTACCCTTTTATTCTATCATTTCTATATTCCCCTTTTCTTTTTCAGAACAAGATCCCTAAATGTAATCTCCTTTGTTTAGCTTTTTTTTCTGACCACTACAAATAACAACCTGTAACTAACTCCAGTAAATGATGACAAACACTTATAATTTATTTTTGGCAATGTAGGTGTAGTTCTCTAGACTACCTCTGTTAATTAGAGGTGCTGGTAATCTTTGGGGAACCCTGAGAAAATTTATGATTATCATCAAATCCTGATTGGAGTGTTCTGTGAGGTTAAATCATCTCAGCCAGCAGCCTTAAAGCTGCTTTGGATGGAGAGCAAAACTGAATCAGAGTTTCTCTAAAATGTTGGATCACCTGGGTTATGTGCTCCAATTAGAGATTTCTTCAGGGTCTTCCTTGACCAAATCTGATTTTTCTTAACCCAGAATGAATCCTGAGCCTCTCGTTTTCTGTAGAAATGAAGACAGAACTTCTTTCCCAAAGTAACATATTATTTGTTCTAAATTTAGAAGTCAAGATATTTTTAAAACATATTAGTTAGTTTAATCTAGCAACTATCATAAGCAAATGTTTCTTAGCAATGATCATTTATTTATTAGTAATCAAAACTTTAAAGACAACACAATAACATTCAGTATCTAGACTCTCTGTGTATTTTCCAACTTTACATGGCATATTGTAGTATGTGTGTATATGTATGTATTTATGTGTGTATGTGTATATATATATATATATATATATATATATATATATATTCTTTTTTCCCAATCCTACACATACTTTTTAAACACACTGTGACCCATCTAAAGGCTCTTTTTGTCTGAATCTGTCCTTACTAGAAATCTGTAATCTTTCGTGCATGAACGTAAAAGAATGATGTGTAGCTTAGATTCTGGTATGCTTTGCTAACTCCTCCCCCTTGGTTCTCTGAGAGTCTAGTCTCATGGAAGAGGCATATTTACCCCTTCAACTCTGGGGATTTTCTAGGTCCATGCAACTACTGAGTAGTATGCCAGTAGGGACTCATAAACTCTATATAAGTGTTTATTAGTAGGACCTCTTAAAGGAGCTGCTTGTTTTTGCTGCTAACGCTGAGTCAGAAAGCTATCTCTTAAAGGAGTGATATATCTGGTCACCACCAGTAAACAGAGTCTACTAGAGAACAGGCAGCTACCAAGAAGTCATGCTTGATTCTGTTTTTGTGTGTATAGAATCCTGCTTTAAGCATTGTCAGGTTTTATGTGGAAATTCCCGCCACATATTAAAATATTATATGTAAATGGGCATTTCCTGTCTGGACCATCTGGTTTCAAATAACCAACTCAAAGGTTGAATATGAATTATAAATGCCAGGCCAATAGCTTGGGCTTATTACTAACTAGCATTTAAAACTTAATTTAACACATTTCTATTAATCTATGTATTGCCATGTGGCTCATGGCTTTACCTGTTCTCTAGCATATATTGCTTCCTGGGTTGCTGTCTGCCTGGCGCCTCTCCTAAATCAGCCCTTCTTCCCATCATTCTCAGTCTGGCTTTCCCACCTACCTTCTTGCCCAACTACCAGTCTGTTAGCTTTTTTTATATCCAATGAGCATAATACATATTCATAGTGTAAAAAGGATTGTTCCACAGAAGTGAGCAATATTTTTATATATTAAGTATATTTTGAGTTATGTTAAACATTTGACATTTCAATATTTTTTCTAGCCACATACTAATCAATATTTATTTCATTTCCATTAAGTTGATTTTATGTCTTACCACAGTTTAACTGAGATTTACACAATTGAACTGTAAGTCCATACATTTTATATTTTTCAAAGGAACTTAAGTTGTTAAGGAGCAAATTAATAATCATATGTCATCATGTAGTCTCATGTCTTCTTCAAGATTAAATGCTACATGTATCTCTGAGTACTAAAAGCTTCTGATTGTCTATAATAAGATGTATTTAAAGAGATATATATAACAATAATTGATTTTATTAACTTGGGGATTGATTGAAATAAATTAGAAGCCTTACAACTCATTGATTGCATTGAAAATGGGCATTGCATTCAATGCATAAATAGTTTAAAGATTTATTTTCTCATTGCTTTGATTGCTCCTGATGATGATGTACTTCTGGGAATCTTAAGGTTGAATCAGTTGCTTCATATACTTATTAAACTCATAATTCACAAGTCTGTGGTCTCTTACATCTTATTCAGGCAGAGAAAAGTATTTTCCAGCTCTCTTAAATGAGACTCTTCTTTTGTACTGAGTCTTGTAAGTGTTAATAAAAATATTCTTAGTCTATCTTTAATTACTTTCCTCCAAGCTTTATATTATCTTATGATTGTCTTATTAAAGTACAATGTCTGGTGTGGATTTTCAAGTCAACTCCAGGATCTAATATGACTACATATTTTGATCAAATTATATTTTAATTAAATTTAAAAACCTTTTAACCTTGATAACAAGGTGTTCTTAGTTCAGTCCTTGGATCATATATGAAAAACCAAACCTAATGCCATGTAGTCCAAGTATGAACTTGGAAGAAACAGGCAGATTTGGATGCTGAGTGTCCAACCAGTCTAGCCTACTTAGAGAACTCTGGATCAATGAGAGACTATTTCCAAAATCAGGTGCACAGCACCTGGTGCTCAAAACATAAGCTTGTCCACTGCACCAACACATAAACATATAAGTATCCATATACTTTCACTCACACATACATGCATGTTCAAAACTCTACACACTCACAAACCAATAGAGTTTTCACAATGAGTCTGTATTTACTTATTTGGTTCAAGTGTTTTCATTCTTCTGAATGGGACATTTGCCAAATTTTGTGCGTAATTCCAGTTTTCATATACCTAACATTACTTGCATACTTTCCATGTTTAATCTCTAGCTTCTTTAGTTGACAAGAATCTATAGTGAACAAGATATTTGTCTCTTATTCATGGTCCTGTGAATGTGTTCAGTTATTGAAAGCAAAATCTGTTTACAGCTCTTCCTTATTTCAATCTGCATTCCTTATCTGAATAGTTGTAATAAAACAGGACAAAACAGATTTTGATGGGCAGTTTCATTCTAGACCATCTGTTCATCTTTGCTGGAAATCAGAAACCTGGGCTCATTTGTTCCACACTTGTAGAGCTACTTAAATGTAAAGCATGGTGATGAGAATAGCACAGTTTCTCATTTGCTTTCATTTCTACCACTGTTCTTTGGACATCTCTTCGTCTTCCCTTCACAGAGCAATAATCACACTGATCCTGACAATGAGAGTCAAGATGTGGTTGGAAAAGAACAGGACTCCTTTTCTAGGTGATTTTGAAGCACACTGTCAGTGTGTCATATCTAGACTGTACTCCACTATGTTGGAGATTCAAATATTAGAGAGACCGTGTTTGTGCTCCAGGTTAAAATGTCAAGGGTGAAAAATATGAAGTAAGAGTCTGGCTGTGAGTAAGCAGGTGGTCAGCTTAATACCAGAGCTGATCACAGTTCAGGAAAAAAAAATCTGTTGCTTGCAGCCATGTTACTGTGAGCTACAGTTCACCAATTATATGGTTCCTGGGATCGAAACACCATGCAACTGTTGACAATTACTTCGGTCTTGGGAACTGAAAGGAAGCAAAGGTAAGAGCCATCACTTTAATTTCCTGAAAGCATTCCTCAGATTTGCTTCATTTGAGTAAAATACAAAGCAAAGCAATCTTCTTGTGATCCATGGGTCATGAATTCATCCTCCAGGATGGCCTTTCACATCTTATAATATTTCACTTGAATGTAAACATAATAATTACTGGACAGTAAAGATTTTCCTTCCCCATTGATTACTTAGTGCATGTTGTGAGAAGCATTGATCTGTACAAGCTTAGCTTAAAATGGAGCAGATGGGTATGTAAAGGTTTACTCAAAAATCAATATGAATTAGATTTCTACTCCCAAACAAAATTAATTATAAGTTAGAATGACCATTTTCTTTTACTTAATGTGTTAGAATGCTGCCTACAACAATCTGTTACGTTAGATTGAATGAAAATATGACCATAGATCTGAACAAAATCACAAAAACGTGTTCTGAAGGAAATGTATTTTGATGAGTGTAGATATAAATATGAGGAGGAGACCTGGCCAGTCATCCTCATCAACTTAGACCATGAAACCCAATATAGACAAGTAGGCTGCCCATGCATGCTTCAGCATTGCCAGGGCATAAATTTCAATTAAAAAACAACTCTTTTCATATATAAATATCCTACGTAGGGATCATATTTTGTTTCTAAAAATGCAGTTAATTAAAATGAAATTCTGAGAAAATGTGAGTAATAAAAAAAGTGATTGTGGTATTTTGTGTTACTTGCTATTACAGTGTTTGCCCTTCCTTCTTGATTCGGTGTTTGCAGAGCTTTGTGCAGATGATACCATAGTTTACTTCTGCCCACTCTAAACATAACAGTGCTGACCAGATGACTTCTGTTAATGGGAGATCACTAACATTTATGTCCCTATTTATGGCTCTTGCTTACAATGTAAAGAAAATGACAGTCTGTGTACAATTTTATTAGTTCTATATTCATGTTTCTTTACTTTGACATGAACAGTCTAGATACTCATGTTCCTCGATATTTAACAATAGGCAGTGTTTTGCTTTACACCCTGCTAATGAGAGTTGCTGTTTGGAAAGACCAGACACCAGAGGATGGTTCAAGAGAGGTATGATAGCTTGGATTTTACATTAAAAGGGTAATATTTCATTAAAGATGTGAAAAACATTCTAAAATGATTGTGAGATTTCACCATTCAACTGAAAATTGCCATTAAATGGTTGTGTTGAAGATGTCATGTCTATATGCACGTCGATCATAATTTGTCATGGTCCACATGTATGGCTTTCAGTACTTCTCAAAAGTCCATCATAATAAATAAGAATATTTAAGAACCCTTTATTGAACTCATTTGTATATGTATGTGGGTGTCTTTCCTCTTCATTTGCTTTTTTTATTATTATTTAATATATATTTTAAAATATTTAAGATAGGCATGATAGATTTGGTCTATAATCCCCATAATTCAAAAGCTCAAACAGATGGATACATACTAAGACAATATCACAAGTTTGTTTTGTAAAAAGTACTCTATTTTGCTTTCAGTTGGTGAGGCCAACAATAAACACTTACAGTTTTACTTCAAGGATATATTAACTCTCCAGCTCTCTGTCAGAACTTAGAATGGCTCTTCATCATCTGTCATTTCCATAGTATACAACATTGGTGAATTATATTGAAGTTATTATGCTGATTGGACCAAGTGAGCTAGAAGGATCAACTTCTTTGAACTTACTAATAACACATTTGCAAATAGGATGGGAAATAAATCTAACCAAATTTAAGGATCATCTACCTCGATGAGATTCTTAGGAGTACAGTGATGTGGGTCATATGAAGATATTTCTTTTAAGATGAAAGATGAGTTATTACATCTGTCCCCTCCCACCATAAAGAAAGAAGTACAACATTTAATGGGCCTATTTGGATTCCTCACTTGAGTTTGTTACTTCAATCCATATAAACAAGTGACTCAGAAATCTTCCAGCTTTGTATAAGGCCTGGAACAAGAGATCAGCAGGTCCAGACTGATGTGAAGTCTGCTCTATCAATTGGACCATATTATCCAATAGATCTGATACTATTTGAGCTGTTAGGGGCAGATAGGGATGCTATTTGGAACCTTTGTCA
This sequence comes from Dicrostonyx torquatus, assembly GCA_028555095.1. Lineage (NCBI taxonomy): Eukaryota > Metazoa > Chordata > Mammalia > Rodentia > Cricetidae > Dicrostonyx > Dicrostonyx torquatus. The sequence continues at coordinate 142,708 of JAQHUG010000061.1, read as the reverse complement.
GTGCATTGTAGATGATTTATAGAGCAGACCATTGAGCTTTGGAGCAATGCTCTAATATCCTCTGCATACAAATATTCTTCCTTTGAAAGTCAGCTCTTGGCCTGTTATTGGGCCTTAGTGGAAACTGAAGTTTCGCAATGGGCCAACAAGTTACCATGTGATGTGAACTGCCCATCATGAGTTGGATGTTACTAATCCATCAAGTCTTAAAGTAGAATGTGCATAGCAGCAATCCATTGTCAATGGGGAAGTAGTATATACATGATCAAGCCTGAGCAGGTACTGAAAACACAAGCAAATTGTATGAAGACATAACCTAAATGTCTATTAATTTTACTACAGTTATATTGCCATCTACTGCCAAGGATGTGCCTATAGCCTTATCGAGTTCCCTATGACGGGTGGATTGAGGAAGAGAAGACTATGGGCTAGTTTAATGGTAGTTCTCCATGTTATAAAAGCACCAACCAAACTGGGCAGTGGTCATGCATGAACACCATTAATACCAGCACTTGGGAGGAAAAGGCAGATAGATCTCTGTGAGTTTGAGGCCAGTCTGGTCTATAAGAGCTAGTTCCAGGTCCAGGAGAGACACCAGAGCTATACATAGAAATCATATCTTGAAAATAATAACCAAAAATAAACCCAAAAACAAAATCAAAAGAATCATAAACCAGAAATGGACAATTGCAACATTTCCACCCATTTCTGGGACAACCATGAAAGACATCAGTGAAGGGATGAATTTTATCTTCAAATTAAATAGCTTTGCATTCTCTTCACATTCTCCCTGTCTCTCTTTCCCATTC
>JAQHUG010000061.1:96133-110209 GCA_028555095.1 Dicrostonyx torquatus | reverse complement strand
GAAAGTTGACCTCTGATCCCTACCACGAACAACATAAATGAATGAAAAAAAAAACAAATTTTAAAAATACCTCAGTTATAGAGTAAATGAACAACTCCACATTTCCACTATGCATATTTTAAATTCCTTCAGTTTAGAAAATTCTTCTTACGAAGGCACAAAACACATTTTGGACACAGAATAGTGATAAACAACCGTTTTTGCATCTTGGATACGACACTTGTCTTGGATTTGGAACTATAATAGATGATAAGTGTGTAAAGAGTACTATTTTAAGAAATTTGAAGATTTCCTTTAAGTCTTGATAACAGAGCTCTCTTGAGATTTGCAGATGTGATATCTTGTTTCATTTTTGTTGTTGTTGTTGTTAAAGGGATATTTTAGCCATGTAAATATTACTTCTGTTTTCTAAAGTTGTGGGTCTAAAGTTGGTTACAAAATCTTCTGTATGAGTTCCTCTATCCAGTCTTATGAATTCCTCTGTCTTGCATCCTGTATCATCTCATATGGGTAAGGAGCAACTTATCCTACCCCCACCCCTTTACCACCAGCTTTTTCTCCTCTTGACTCCTATGTGGTACAGGAACTAAGGCTGTTACTGGACTATACCGTCCACTTTGAATATTGGCCCTATGATTTAACTGCATTTTCTGAAATCCATTTAGATTTTTGTATTTCCAACATTTACTAAATATGATTTAGGTATATAAATCTAAGAAATAAATATTAATCGGTCACTGTCCATAGATATTTAAATACTGTTAGCCTGGAGAGTTGGGGTGACTATTGGTTTTCAGATTTTAATTAGGCATAACTGCCTTTGCATCATTAAAAGCATATGGGAAATGGTTAAATGAGCTTTCAGTGAAACATGATCTGATTCCTCCACTTTGTACAATGGAAATGGATGAGCAGTCAGGACAATTAGCACCCATTACCAGAGGCAAGGCTCTAAATTAAGCTTAATTATGAACTTGAGAACTAATGAAAAGGGAACAAAATATGCATTACCTAATTATGATGTAATTCAGTGGGAACTATGTAATGTTGGTTTTGTGACTTAGATGTACCAGTGCGAGACAGTACCATCACACGTATTTATTTGTTCAACTTCTAAGCATAGAGGCCTTTCAGTCACATCTTTTAAAGAGACGTGTAGTTTCCTCAACAAAATATTGATTTGACACTATGGTTAGAAACGATAAAATACAAGCTTATTTTTCATATTGGAGGGCTTCTTAGAATTTTGACTATCCATGTTTAAAGTATCTTTCAAAGAGACAGTGACCTAAGGAGCTAATCTAATAGATGAAAAGTGATGTCATCCACTGCAATGATTAAATCTGATCAGTTATTTAGAGTACAGTCATTCATTTCCTGGACAGTCAAGGTCAGAACCAGCTCTGAGGGTTCTTGGAGCTACTATTTAAGTCTGTTGAAAAGGTAATGGTGACCAGCCTGGGAACAAGCTGACAGCTGCACTCTGGGAAAAGAGGAATCAATGAAGTACACATTTTAGTCTTTCTTGGGTTAGTCTAAGTTCTGCTTTCTTTGTTCATCCCAGGAGAGTCTAATTTAGGTCTTTCTCTGCTCACCCATGGTTTTCTTTCAATGAGCTATGATGGACAGAAACAGATGTAGCCATTAACCTAGAGAATATAGCACGGTAAAAGGGCAAGAGCAGTATAGACACTGATGGAAGAAGACAATCAAAACTGAAGCCACCAGGAATCTGACTCCAGTAATCAATCAATATATTCTTCCTTTTCTCATTCACCTCTTGGAGGTCAAAACAACTTGACTTTGATAATGCAATTTTCAAGCCACTTAGGAAGCAGGTAAATTGTGGGCTTTCTGATATGCTCTTAGAAGGGCATTTTTCCCTAGCTATTTCCAGCTCCTCTGTCTTGAAGACTAGGAAGTCAAACCACATGCATTTGAAGCAGTTTTGCTATTTCAAGGGTAAGGTTTCCATCTACTGGAATCTTTGGGTAATAAAGAAAGAAAGGATTGACATTCAATTAAGTGGCCATTTAAAGGCTTCATAATTCTTTTAAATTTTGTTTTATTAGAAAAATATCATTATCATTTGCATTACAATTTTTCAAAGTATAATATAAACCAAACATTATGTCACACAGAGTAGTAGAAAGGAATGTATAATTTGGCTTTCTTTTCTCTAGCAAATATGAAGTGAAATATATGAAAGAGTTAAATGCTCACGTATGCTCTACTCATTACTCCAGCCCTTGGTAAGATAAAAGATCAAAGTAGTGGATAAATGCTGTGGATTTCCGTTTCTGTTTCTCTCCTTCTGTGCTGTTCCCTGAGCAAAAAAATCTTCATTACAATACTCATGATTTGACTTCACAGGCTTATACTTAATGGTTATTTTCTTTCATACATGCACCATTGTGTGACTAGAATAAAGCAGGGCTCTTTAAGGTACCTGCAATGTAGACTTTATGACTACAAAAAACACATTTCTCGAAAATATGAAATGGTGTGCATGCTCATGTGTGCCTCTCTATCTATCTATCTATCTATCTATCTATCTATCTATCTATCTATCTATCTATCTCTCCCCTTCCCCCCGTGAATAAAATTGAATGTTAAAAAGTGTAATACTTGGTCTTTTAATATAAATCAGTTCTCTTAACAGAATTCTAAGCGTACATGCAGCATACATTTTGCACATTCTTTTTTTTTTTTTCGGTTTTTCAAGACAGGGTTTCTCTGTAGCTTTGGAGCCTGTCCTGGAACTAGCTCTTGTAGACCAGGCTGGTCTCGAACTCATAGAGATCCGTCTGCCTCTGCCTCCCGAGTGCTGGGATTAAAGGCATGTGCCACCACCGCCCGGCGTCATTTTGCACATTCTTAAATTGACTAATTTAATTACAGTAATATGAAATGAAGCAATAACTAATACAAAAGGAAAAATTACTCTTTTTAAAAAAGTTTTCTCCCACCCAACTCCTCCCAGACCCTCCCCACCTTACTAGATACCCAATTTTTATTCTCTCTTCTTTAAAAAAATGAAAATTCCAGAAAATGAAAACAATGAATGAAAAAAATTCATAACAATGAATGAAAAAAACATGCCAAAGTGTAACAAAAATTCCATCAAAAAACCCACGAAATTTATTTTGTGTTAATCAACTGTTCTTGGCATGTATATTAGTAGTTAAAATAATGAATTTCAATGTGATGTTCCCATACAAGTGTAATGTAATGTTCACTCTCCCCCAGTGTATTCTCTAGGACCCTGTACCTCTCTCCTCAATCCAAATCTTCCTCATTTCTACCTCATATTTGTCTTTGACTAGATTCATATATGAGAGAAAACAGTTTGAGTCTGATTTGTTTGACTAAGTGTTATGATATCCAATTCCATCAATTTTCTAGCAAATAACTTGATTTAATTTTTTTGTGGCCAAATACGCACACACATGTACACACACATGTACACACACACACACACACACACACACACACACACACACTGGGAGGAAACTATAGTGACACTATAACATTCCTTGTGTTATGATAAGCTCTGATATGAAGTTATCTCTATTGTACTTTTATGTGTTTGGTATATTCCCACAGTACCCCACATTTTTAAAATCTAATCTTCTTGGGTACACTTTAGACTTAAGTGTACACTTGGATGTTGTGCATAATGCTGATGTGAACCTGGAGCATAAATGAATTCATTTCATTTATCTATCCAATAATGTCTCAGTTATCTCATTTGATAGCACTATTTTTAGCTTTTGGGGAAGCTCCATACTCGGTCATTCATAATGGCTGAACTAATTTACCATTCAACTCGCTGTTTAAAAGGGTGCTCTTTCTATGCATTTCTACCAACACATTTTGTGATCTTTTTTTCAAACTGACATTTTAACTGGAGTGACTTGGTATTTCATCTTGGTCTTGTTTGGAATTTCCATGGGACTGGTGTTGCTGAACAGTTCTTTTGTTGCTTACTAGTTGTCTATATATGTTCTTTGAAAAGAGTCTAATCTAACTTATTGCGGTTTTCATTCTGATTTTTTTTCTGGGTACTGGATATTTTTGTTCTTTATATTTTAGTTATTTACATCTTGTGGACTAGATAGTCTATAATTACCTTCTCTTCCTCTCTATGATGTTTCTTCACTCTGGTCACTATATCATTTGTTTGACAGATTCTTCTTTTTTATGTGTCAGCTTTAATACTCATTGCCCAGCTTTCAGTGTCATACCCAAAGCCCCACTACCCAGTCCAACTGTACTTTATTTTCTCAGTGCTGTAATATTTGCTTTTGTGATTGTTGTTCCTCAGGCCTCAGACTTGCAGTGTAACAGAGACTGGTCTTGCACCTATTTCCCATTATAGCTGAGGAAGTATTCCACAGGTTATATGTATCATGTCTTCATTATTCATTCTTAGTTGAAGGATATTTAGGTTGTGTCCATTTACTATATTTGTAAATAGAGAAGCAGAGAACATGGCAGAGCAATGATCTGTGCAGTAGAACGTTCAATTTTGGGCCATGTCCCAAAGTCTGGTAGAGTTGGATCATATGGTAGATTTTTTGCTTTTTGAGACTTTTCTACAATTGTTTCCAGAGTGTCTGAATGAGTTTGGAATCTACAGTGAATGGGGGTCTTCCTTTCCCCAAATTCTTCTCATACTTCTTTTTTGGATGTTTTGTTGAAATTAGTAATTCTGGATGGAGTAAAATTAAACCTCACAATTATTTTATGTCTGTATTTTCTTAATTGTTAGCAATAATGAACATTATTTTAAAGTTACTTCTTAGCCACTTTTATTTCTTTTTGGGAAAACTCTGTGTTCAGCTTCTAAGCTCGTTTTTAAATGGGACATTTGGTTGCTTTTTTGGTCTTTGTTTTTTGAGCTATTTATATATTATATATTCTATAATTTAATTCTCTGTCTGATTTATAGTTACAAATGATACTTTCCCATTTTGTGGGCTGGGCTTCCATTGGTTGGTTGTTCTGTTTTAACATTTTAGTGATATTAGGTTCTACTAGTCACTTACTGACCTTAATTTTTGGACATATGAACACTGTGGAACCAGAGGAAAGAGGAATAGAGTAGGGAATATCAAGATAAAAATTATCTATAAAGCATAAATTGAAAAAAAAAGGTTGGAGCAGGGGAAATACAAGGGTTTATGCTACTAACTATATTTAAAGATATCTATGATACATGTAATTCTGCTTATAAATATCTGTGGATAGTTTAACTCAATTTTAACATTTAGGCTGACCTTGTTTCCCAAGGACTCATAGACTACCCATTATAAGCACAAAAACAAGGTACGAGAAATCCCTTTTCAAGTTTTGGTTCAAGAGACTTCAGGAACACTACAGGCTTTTGTTGTTGCTCTTGGTTTCCCCTCTCAGAAAGGAAAGGTAAGTCTCTATTGCCAAAACATAATTAACTTCTAATAGGAGACCCAAAGAACACAAGCAAAATTTTAATGCTTATCTTAAAACTTTGTAATTTTCTTCTGATAATAATCCTACAGATTTCTTTAGAATTATATAACATGATAAAAAACTTACTGCTCTCAGTATCAAATGAAGCAATTCACAATCTAAAATGCTGAAGCATAGAACATATTAATTGTCTACTGGTATGCAGTAAAGAGCTACAAAGCTGGTGGCTTAAAAACATAAATATTTATCATCTGTCATTTTGAGTATGGAGTACAGGAAAGCTTATGTAGGTTCACATAACAGAATTCTCAGTGTCTGTAATGAATATTATGAATAAACTTATATTACTAATAAACTGATAAAATGAGAGAGAGAGAGAGAGAGAGGAAGAGAAAAAGAAATAAGATAGGAGGAAAAAGAGATTTATTACAGTGTCTTCTTTCAGTCTGTGGGCTGGCTACTCCAAAAATGGCTGTCAAGAATGACAATGAGAAGTCAAGAATCCAGTAGTTGTATGGTCCATGATGCTGGTGTTCATCATACTTTGGAATCTTGAAGAAGTGGGTTCTAATGCTAGTGAAGGGATGTATCCAAGTGGTAGGGCAAGTGGGCAAAGTACATATGCATCATTCTTCCACCTACTTTTACCTGGGCTGCAACCCAAAGATGTAGCCCAGATTGAGAATAGGTCTTCCCACCTCAAATGATCTAATCAAGAAAAAACCTCACTGATTTGTCCAGTTGTTTGAGTTTAAGTTGACTCTGGATGCAGTCAAGTTGACAAACAAGATTATAATAGTAGGGAAATGTTATACTCACAGTATTATGGAAATATTATTGAATTACTTAAGCCTTTACTTTACTAAAAGACATTAGATGGATGCCTTCCCATGTGTGCTTGTCCATAGGTGGAATAATAGACAAAGAGTCAAAAAGAAATATACCTTACTTGCTTATAGACAAAGAAACACTTCTTTCTGTAAACAGAAGTTTTTATACTGCCTGGTCCGGTAGTCGTTCAGTCCAAAAGAAATACACAGAGGCTTATATTGATATAACCTTTTGGCCTATTAGCTCAGGATTATTATGAACTAGCTCTTGCATCTTAAATTAACCCATAATTCTTATCTATGTTTAGCCACATGGCTTGGTACCTTTTCTCAGTGTAAATATTTTCATCTTGCTTCCTCTGCATCTGGGTGGTGACTGACAGTCTGCCTTTCCTCTTCCTGGAATTCTCTCATTCTGATTGCCCCTCCTATGTTTCCTGCTTGGCTACTGACAAATCAGCATTTTATTAAACCAATATGAGTGACAAATCTTTGGAGTGTACAAGAGTGGGATCCCACAGTGCTTTACCCCTTTTTTTCAAAGCAAGAACTCTGAATCTAATTTCCTTTGTTTAGCTTTTTTCATGATCAATAACAATTTGTTACCAGCACTCTAAGCAAAGACAAACATCCATAATCCATTTGTTTGGAAATGTGAACATAGTTTTCTAGGCTACTTCATGAAGACTGGGCTCACTTAAGGTCCTTTGGGAACCAAAAGAAAATTTAGGATTATGGTCAAGTCCTGACTGCAGTATTCTGTGAGCATGGATCATCTTAGTCTTGAGGCTGGCTATTCTGGATATAGGACTCAGAGGAAGCTGCAACAGAGGTGCTCTGAAACCTCGGTTCCCTCAGGTCATCTCTTCACATTGGAGATTTTTAAGAAGTTCTTCCTTGATCAAACCTAATATTTCTTAACCCAGAATGAATCCATAGCCTCTCACTTTCCACCTATACTTTTTGGCTACTGGCCAACCAACATTTTACTAAACCAATGTGAGTGACAAGTCTTTACAGTGTTTAAAAGCATTAATTCACAGCAGCTTTCCTCAGTCAACATTTTTCTTATAGATTATATATAGGTTGTATCAACTCACCCTGATCCTTCCATCTCTTCTGATAGGCTTGCAGATGACCCATATTAGAAAAGTCTTGGTGTAGCTTTTTTTTTTTAAACAATCAGTTACAGATTCTATACACAATATACTCTACATACCCATTAAAACATTCATAATTTCATATATGTTCATTTTCATCAGTATTAGAAAATTGATTAAGTAAAAATTCAACTGATTGCACTACAACATATACAAAATTATTGCTCAATATCCTGCCCCCATCATCCAGAACAGTTTATAACAAAATAAGAAACAGTGAAAATGTATGAGAAGAAAGAAACACACAAATACTTTCCTAGAACTAGGAGTCACAGATAATTTTATATGTACTTTCATCTTCTGAGCCTTAAATCTTTCATCTGCAAAAGGTCACTAATAACACAAATAATTAGAATTTCAATGTAATTTTTGATTTAATAATGACTCTAATGATCGACTTTTACTGCATTGAAATTTTCTAACATCTGCCCTTTTCATCTTCTGACCAATAATTTTGATACATTAACCTTTTGCAACAGGCAATGTCAGAGGACAGAAAAAATAATGTAAGAAGGTGAAAATCAACACTTCAAAATTCATGAATTTTGCAGATCACTCTTGTTGCTCTTTAATATCTATATATTTGGACATCCTAGGTATGATATCATTCTAAATGTTTTCATTTCCTTTAGACAAATCAAGTTTTATTCAAACAAAGACTCTTCTATACACACATATTTCCTTTCAAATGCTCTCTTTGTACTCAAAAGATTTTTCACATTACATGAAAGTATAGTCCTAGACAAATGTCATATTAAGAAAATTATTAAGCTTTTTAAAAAAGAGAGGAAGAAATATGGGATAGAGAAATAGAGTATTATTTAAAAAATTAATTTTGGTTTACAATGTTGCTGCTGATGCACAGTTAGACTTTTTATCAACCTGACTGGATATTGACTTTATTTAGGAACTGCTGGGATATTCTCATACCATGCAGTGTGGATTCTGATTTGAGAACTGCATCTGATATACACAATAAATAAACTTTCCTTTGATCTCTGTATCAATTCTTTAGCAGTGCTACAAAAAGACAAACTCTGTGTGGAAAACCCAAGAGGAAAATGTCACTCTACTTTTCACAGAAAGGATAAGTCAAGCTTATGCTTATTAAAATTGTTGTTACTGATTGTACCTTAGTACAGTGTACAGGGTCCCCAGAGTGACTAACGATTCTTCTGTAGCCTGTTCCAGCTCACTCATTTTTAACATTTTACAACAGATGGGAAAAATTGGTTGACAATAGAGGCAAGAATAAATTTTTACAATGGTTTGCTTAGAGCACAATCAACATGGTCTTTATGAGCAGTTATAGAAAGAAATTTTATTCCTGCTGTTCATAGTGTAATAGTATCTTAATTGAGATTGTGATTATGCAATTTGTGCTTTTCTTTGTTAAATGTGGCACATGTGCCAAAACCACTCTAATGCACAATATTGGGAGGAGAATAGGCATATGCACAAGGAGTGAAGCTTCAGCTTCATTTTTAGTAGTATTTTGGGGTGAAAGAAAATTCTTTGTAGTATTGAGACTGCAAAAAATGCCTGCAGGAATACAACCCTGAGAGGTCTTGAATGTGATGTATGGCGTACTTCTCACTGAAAGGACATTCGATCTAACAGAATGCTTGATTTCCTCGACCATTTATCTGATATACCACAGCAGTACACAAACTCAGAACAATAAGTTTATTTTGCTATTGGAAATGATATGCCTCTTGAAGTTCACATGCATGTTAAAATAGCAAGCTCAAATGGCAACTGTTTCTACATCTTTTTAGCAGGAATTGATTATGTTTTACTTCTTTCCCTCAATAATCATAATACTCAGAAGAACAAGTCAGATTCATGAGACTTAATAGAGTAGGTATCAAGGACTTCAGATGTCATGTGTTTGCTCAGTATTATATGCCCAATATAAGACAAAGAAAGATGAACATAAACAAATTGATTTGTTTCTAACTAAACCAATATGTTACTAATTAATAAATTAATAAAATTAATTAATTATATGAATTAAATTTTTCATTTGCATAACATTTCTAAATATTATGAACCTGATTTCCATTGCAAAATTTCTACATCTTATAGTTCTTCAATATAGTCAAGAATTGACAAGTTATAGTTTCTTTTCTTTGATTTGCATTGATATTTCAAATAACACAAATCTTAATTATTCCTTAGTCAACATAGCACAACAGATTTACTGTGGTCTTTTTGAATATGTTTCCTAATAACACATAATTTATAATCAATAAGACTTCTTTATTGGCTTAGAAGAAAATAATACTTTCTCAATGTAGAATAAATTAATGGAACATTTTAAAAAGTATTTGGAATTGCTGTTATTTTCTTTGCTAACAAAATTAACTAATGCTTTGGCTCCAAATTTATATAAACTTGTTTATTCTTAAATATATTTGTATATATATTATTATATTATGGATAATGAAAATATACACATCTATTATTCTATATACAACTCACTGATCATAAATATTAAGCATATACTCTATATCATTAGTGAAAATATTAATGACAGACATGATTCATATACACATGCAAGCATGGAAGTGAAAAAAATGAAATCAAGAATAAAAGCACCATTGCGTCAACACACGTTGCAGGCAGGACAAATTGTGAGCTGTAGATTTTGTGACTAAGTTGGTGTCCCAGTCCCATCATGGAGAGCCTAGCCTGGTTACAGAAGATGGCTGGTTCAGGATCTATATCCTGCATCACTAGGAGTCCTTGCTTGAATAACAGTTTCAGGAAGTTTTCACATCATGAGGTCTCCACATCACACCCAAAATGTTCACCTGTTCCAGTTCTTGCTCCCCCCCACTCTCCCTGTCCTCTCTGCCCCCCGTCCTTTCTTCCCCTACATAAGCCTTCATGTTTCAATATAGTCACCCACCCACAGTCCACCCTCAGAATCTATTGTTTCTCCTTCCCAGTATTTCCATGCATTACCCTAGACATCTCTTATCTATCCAAATCCTCTGGGACTATGAAATATAATGTGATTATCCTTAACAGCTTATATCCAATTATAAGTGAGTACATACTGTGTTTTTCTTTCTGCATCTGGGTTGCCTCAGGATGATTTTTTTTCTAGTTCCATCCATTTGGTAGCAAATTTTGTGATGTCATTTTTTTTTCTAAAGGAAAAGTAAAACTCCCTTGAGTAAATGTACCACATTTTCTATCCATTCTTCACTTCAAAGACATTTAAGTTGTTCCCAGTTTTTGGCTACTATGATTAAAACTGCTATGAACATAGTTGAGCAAGTTTCCATGTGGTAGGATGGGGTATCTTTTGACTATATGCCAAAGAGTGGTATAGCTGGATCTTGAGGTAGATCAATTCCCTGTTTTCTCCCTAACTGGGATATTGATTTCCACAGTGGCTGTATGACCTTGCCCTCTTACCAGTAATGAAGGAGTGCTTCCCTTGTTCACATCATTGTCAACATGAAATGTTATTTGTGGTTTTGATCTTAGGCATTCTCACAGGTGTTAAATGGAAAGAGAAATAAGTTTGATTTACATTTCCCTGGAGGCTAAATGTGTGCTACATTTTTTTAAAGGTGTTTCTCAGCCATTGGAGATTTCTCTATTGAGAATTCTCTGGTTAGATCTGTACCCTATTTTTAAATTGGATTGATTTGTTTGTTGATGTTTAGTTTCTTGAGTTCTCTATATATTTTGGATATTAGCCCTGTGTTGAATATGAAGTTGGTGAAGAAGGATCATTTCCCATTCTGTAGGTTGCCATTTTGTTTTATTGATTGTTTCCTTTTTCTTCAAAAAACTTTTCGGTTTCATGAGGTCCCATTTTTTAATTGTCTGTCTTAATGACTGTGTGATTGGTGTTTTGTTCAGGAAGTTCTTTCCTGTGCCAATACATTCAAAGGTATTCCATATGCCGGGCAGTGGTGGTGCAAGCCTTTAATTTCAGCACTCGGAGGCAGAGGCAGATGGACCTCTATGAGTTCGAGACCAGCCTGGGCTACAAGAGCTAGTTCTAGGATAGGCTCCAAAGCCACAGAGAAACTCTGTCTCGAAAAAAAAAAAAAGTGGTATTCCATACTTTCTCTTCTATCAGGTTCCGTGTGTCTGGTTTTATATTGAGGTCTTTGATCCACTTGAACTTGAGTTTTGTACAGTTTATATGCTTCTACATACAGACATTTAGTTAGACCAGCAGTATTTGTGAAAATAATTTTTTTCGATTTTGTATTTATGTTTTTTTTTTTATTTAGAAAAATTGGGTGTCCATAGGTGTAGATTTACATACAGGCTTTCTATTCAGTTCCATTGATCTTCTTGTCTCCTTTTATGCCAATATCTTGTAGTTTTCATTACTGTAGCTCTGTGCTACAGCATGAAAGCTCAGGAATGAAATAGCTCTGAAAGTTCTTTTATTGGTCAGGATTGCTTTAACTATCTTGGGCTTTTTATATTTCTATTTGAAATTGAGTATTGTTCTTTCAAGGTCTGTAAAAATTGTGTTTGAATTTTGATGGAATTTCAATAAATCTGTAAATTGCTTCTGATAGGAATATATGGTCTAACTTGAGGTCCAGGGTCTGAGGGAGCCCACACCTAACACTGCCTAGATGGTCAGGATCCAGAAGATAGATATCTCAGAGACCTAGGATAGAAACAAACACAACTTCTAGAACCTCTAACAGTGGGAGTGGGGTTGTCTCCTACTCTTTTGACTGCTCTTGAGATTCTTTTTTTTTCTATTGGGTTGTCTCATTCAGCCTTGATATGAGAGTTTGTTCCTAGTCTTATTGCATCTTGTTATGCTGTATTCAGTTGATATCCATGGGAGGCCAGCTCTTTTCTGAAGGGAAATGGAGTAGCCATAGTTACTAGAGGGAAAAAAAGGTGTGGGTGACTGGGAGGAGAGGAGAGAGGAGAGGCTGTAGTCAGTATATATTGTATGAGAAAAGAATAAAGAAAAAGAAAACAAAACAATAAAAAAATAGAATAGCTGTCAAACTACTTCAACTGAACACTATTCAAGAATCTAAATGGAAACATAATCACTGACAATTAACTATGTTTTTTTTCTTCTAACATATTCTGACATTAAATTGGGAGAAACCTAATAATGGAAAAATTTGGAAACTTTAAAAAATTTAAAAGTTTTTCTCTAATGGGATCATGTGTGAGTAACTTTTTCCCTAATTAGTTATAAAGCATCAAGACATAATGATATGAAAATAAAATTAGGTTTCTCACTACTTTCAGTAGAAAAATATTTCAAATTAAAATTTTTCTAAAGAAAATGGAAATTATGATTTTAGTTATACAAAATAGACATTAACATAATAAGAGTTCTGAGAAGCTCTGTACTGTGGAGTTAGGTGAACCAAGAAATGCAAAGCCTACACAGAAACTGATGACACAGAAGTGGTGGGAAGCTCATGAGAGATCTCTGGACAGTCCTGCTGGGAGTGCACAATAAAAGGCTGCAGAAGCTGCTGTGTGACAAACAAGGTAGACAATAGCAGTATTACACATGCCTCTTAGAGCATAGCTGCATATACTGGTGTATTCCTTCTTCCAGTTTTCTATCCAGGCTCTCAGATCACTGCATGCACCATCATTATGCAAGCATGTCTTTCCCCTCAGCCTGCTTTCCACATATATTCATCTCTAGATGAATTAAGACTCTCTGAGAGTCACTAAGAGAAGTCTCATTACTAATGTCCTAGTTATCTCTCAGTCCAACTGAGTTGTCATTCAGTATGTATCACCATAGAAGGTTGTTTTAAAATATTAGTCAGGATGCATCTAATTGTACATGACTTGAAGCAAACATTGGTTAATTGCTGACACCACAGCTGTAAAGTGATTTCAGAACACGGGAAACAAGGTGTGAGTAAATGTTCACATAGTGACAAGTCTATCACGATTGCCTTTCTCACGGTGATTGTAAGATACTGTAAATATAAATGTAAATGTAAGATTGTAAAACACACTCACAGATATGAAGAAATGTAATATCAAGCATCCTACTGAATGCAGCAAACATAATTTCTAAAAACATTATGGGTATGCTTTGGTTGCTTAGTCAATCATATTCTGAAATCTTCCAGCTTGTACAAATTGTCAAGCCAGGAAAGTAGCTCCCAATAATGCCACATATATATCATCAAAATTTATTTCAGTGGATTTGAGCTTATCTGAGATTTTAAATTATCACATTGATCTATTAAAGCAGAGAATTTTTGAAGTGTTTTTCAAGTAGTAATTGCCATATTTCATATCCACTTAGCTAATAAAATTTCTTTACAGAAGTTTCAAATTTTCTTTATTTAGTAGAATATTCAATCATATAAATTTTTATTTTTAAAAAGCAAATGTCCTCTAAACTTGTCACTAGGAGAATTCTGTTATTTTTGCTTGTTGTTGGAGGCTGCTTGTTTGTTCCCGGCCTCTTAGACCTGAAATAATCACGCATAAACTATGTTGTTTGCAATACTGTCTGGCCAATCGCTTAAACATGTTTCTGGCTAACTCTTCTATCTGAAACTAATCCATTTCCATTAATCTGTGTATCACCACGTGGCTGTGGCTTACTGGGTAAAGTTCCATCCCTGGCATCTGTCTCCAGC
>JAQHUG010000061.1:58851-79026 GCA_028555095.1 Dicrostonyx torquatus | reverse complement strand
CCCCAACCCACTACTCCTCTATTTCTGTTCATAAAGAAACAGGCCTCCAATGTGTACCAACAAAACATGGCATATCAAATTTGCTGTAATACTAAGTAACTGCCGTTGCATTAAGGATGGGCAAAGCAATCCAATATGAGGAATAGGTTTGCAAGAGCCACCCAAAGTCAGCCTGAGCTTCCAATACCAAAGTCCCACAAGTAAATCAAACTACAACAGTCACCTGTATATAGATGGCCTAAGTTGGTCCCACACAAGTTCCCAGGTTGTTGGTTCAATTTCTGTGAGTTCCTATGAGCCAGGTTAGTTATAGGTTCTTTTGTGATGTCCTTTACCCGTCTGGCTTCTACAGTCTTCCTCCCTCTCTTCAGCAGGATTCCCCAAGGAAGGCCCAATGTTTGGTCATAGGTTTTTGCATGTGTTTTCATCAGTTAGTGGGTAAAGGCTCTCTGAAATTTTATAAGCTACCACAAATGTGGAAATCATTAGAAATAGATGGAATCACTTGACTGTTCCAATCGTCAGTCTATTTCAGTCAGACAGTAAGTGTCAATAGTCTTTGAAAATATTGAAAAAAAAAAGTGAAACATGTACATTGGATCTTAGTTTTATAAAACAAATTTGACACTCATAGTAGTGTACCATTCATTTATAAAATACTTATATTGTTAAATGTAAATAACTGACCTCATAATTACACAAATACACACATGATAAATAATCAATTGCTCAAGACATGAGTTATATCCTTTATGATATGTGCTCCCTATTTGTAGTTTCCTACTTACTATTAAAAAGTTTCTAATCAAAACTAATTTAAGATTGATTATGATAAAAGCATTTGACTTCAATAATATAATTTATTTAGGAAATTAGACTTAATAACTGAGTTTAGGTTTTAATTATTATTTTGTAGCTCATAATAGTAAAATGTTTAATAGTTAACCATGGTCAATCTAAACATTTGGTGCTCATACTTTATAGAAAGAAAACAATGAAAGAAGCTCTACTCTCATTAAGTGGAGCTGATTTTTTCTATAACTAATGTGAAGTGCCTTCCCAATATTCCATTGGCCAAATTTCTGTCCTCCATCAGTTGTGCCCTCTTCTTTATGTAGAATTTCTGTTTCATGTGTTTAATCTGAATTATGTACTGAAAAATTTTGTGTGGTAATACTGACAATTTTTCACTTGTGTGCTTTTAGTCATTAATTAGTTCTGCTTTGATGTGTTTTTATGGGGAGAATATTGTAGCTGTTCCTTCTGAATATATAATACATGCAAAGAGAAATCTGATTAATCATGAAATTCATTCTCTTTTAAAAATAACATTGTTTCTTATCTTGATATAGATTACTATTCCCACTCTCTCAATAACACACGATAATAAATCACTGCCTTCCTTTTAGTCATGGGATGGAGTCAATGAAAGAGGACTTTTGGGAAACTCACTGGGACCATCAAACTACTCCTGAAAAATACCTGAACTTTATTTGATTTAACAAAACTAGATGTTTACAGCCAAATTAAAAATTCAATTGTAAGATTTGGGCATAACAAGGAAATCTATTGAGTCCCATTTAAAATAAAATTCATTGTAGGCAAATTCCTCTCAATAGTGTATTGAGTTTGAAGTATCTATCTTCTGAAATAAATCAAGTGCCTATACTTAATACAAAAATATTCTCCAAGCATTTCAGCGATTGATTTGGGAGGTCTTTGCAATGTACATAGAATAAGGTGGCATAGTAGATTGAAAAAAGTCCCAAGACCTCAAGTCAATGAACATATCACCTAAGGTTCATAGCATCATTTGAAATCAATGTAAGGTTCTTATCCCTTAAGTCTCATAGTTTCTTCAGTAGATGGTGCTTAATACCTAAGCCTGAGTGTCTCCTAGAGTGTCTGAGAAGAAGCAATAGTAAAGCTGATTTGTCACTATGTTGATACTGCTCTAAGTAATTTCCATTAATTTTACTCTTTTTAAATAACAATATTTTTCTCAATTGCATCTTTTTTTCTAGTTTATGAAGAAACTGTCACATGGGATTGGTGCAAGTTGATTATTGAAATCAGGATTCTAATACCTGTTAGAATAATGAGCTAGCACTATAGCTCATGCATTTGTTATAAGTCATAAAAGAAAATAACTGCATTCTATTCAGTAAACTATTTTTATTAAATAAAATCTGAGTTCTGTCTCTTGTGCTAAGAATGCAAAGCTAAATTAAAACAAACAAAACTCCTTACTGTAGAGCCGCTCTACTGAAATTGAGAGCATATAAGGGTGTCAAGAGGCAATCAAACAGGCAAAGGAAAGCAGTAGAAAACAAAAGCGCCCCATATGAGCTACACAGTTTTCCATGGTTCTACTCAAACACCTGATAAGTTTAAAACATCTTTAAGATATATTGTTTTGAGCTTCCTGGGATATTAATGTACTGTAGTTTTCCAGTTTAAAACCAGGCTCCAAATAAATCCAACACAGCATTTGTATCCATGGAAACAGAAAGGCTAATTCAGCAAGCTCTCTTCAATTCAATTTTGCTTAACCATGTATACATAATTTAAGATGGACATCTTGATAATGAGTTAGTGTTAAACTGCTAATGGGCAAAAGTCATGGTTTGAGGCTTTTTCTGTCTTGCTGCCTGTCATGTCTTTCACTCTACAAGAAGGGACTTTCTCCCTAAAAGCATTCCAAAGTGTCTGATGGAGAAGATACTTGTTATCAAATTATATTTTAATCTAATCACCATGTACTTCTCCCTTAATTCCTAACAACCTTTTAACCATTAAGATTTTATGCAGTTCTTTAAAAAGGTCTATATATTTAATGTAGTTCTCTGTTGATAAGAGCAAACATTTCTCCATCAATCAATTTTTCTTTATAGCTTCCTTCATTCTGTCTGATGCTTATCATGTATCAACACTGAAATCAACATGAGTAAACTTATTGATGTCAGACATCATTATTTTATGGTCTGATGTTTACATCTACTTGGATAATTGAAATGTTACTTTACTCTGCTCACAAATTAAGTGCAAATGACAATCAGAAGTTAAAAGATGTGCAATTGCTTCGAACTCAAGTAACTTAATGAAGCATGTGCCTTTTAGACTCAGTAAGCAGATCCTAATGGAATGAGGAGGCTGAGCCCTTTACAGTATTAAATGCTCTCTTAAGTAGCCCTTTGTCTTATGTAGATTTAACCTGACAGATTCAGGTGTTCTAAATATAAGGACTAATTTCTGTACAAGATTTAAATAAATAACCTTTTAAAACATTATGTTGGCCCAAAATTTTAAGCTTTGACAGGGTAGTATTCTATACATATTGTGAGGTATTTGGAACAAGGGACTATCCAAGGTTAAAGAGATGAAAAGTAGGATTTGTGGAGCCAAGTGACTTAACCATTGGTACTTAAAATTTCCATCTGTATGCTGCCTGGACAGGTTTTGGCATTGGTCTCTGCACTTTGCATTGTGCTGTTGACCTCAGCACTTTTCCTCTTTAACCACATCAGCTACTAAATGCCCTTATACGCATGCTATTATATTCTTAAATATTTTTGAAGAGCAAACTTAAATAGTTAAAATTAGACATTTGTAAAGCTGTGAGGCTGCAAGGATTATAGATAAATTAGTAACAAGAGTGGAAGCTAAAATGCTTAAAGCCTTAACATCCCTGGTAATCAGATTTATTTATAGGTGCACAGTCTTTTTGACCCTTTAATAGGATGACCCAGTAAAATAGCATCTCATTCTAGGTCAGACACACAAATGTGGGTGTTCTCTATCCATGCTTTAATTTAAAAGTATGGGAGACCCAGAAGCCAATTTTCATTCAGAATAAATGAGTACATGCATCTATAGGTGAAATATTTCATATTTCTGTTAGTTCTCAGTAAAATTCACTCCAATTTAATTCTTAGGTAGATATTGGTACAAACAACTGCAATAAACTATAAACAGTTTGAGATTTTAAAAAGTAATATTGGGCTTGTTAATAAACAAATTCTATGCTTATCCTTCTGATCCACTCAAATTAATAGATTTGCAGCATAATTAATATGTATTCAATACAGCCCTTATATTATGGAAGATTGTCATTACAATACAGAGCCAGTATAATTATTTGATAAGTTGCTGAAGCCCAATTAAAGGATAAATGTACTGTTGTGATTTAAATTTTTCAAAATATTCTTTCAAGTGTAAATAATGTTATCCTTTAATTTTAGAATGGTGATTTTAAATGTAAAGATTGATTGGTTGGGTGGGGACAATCCCTCTATTTATAGATTAGTGTAAACTCCCCTCTTGGCAATCCAGCAAAGGGAATAAAAGCAAATTACTGCTAAGAGGGCTTCTGGTACGCAGCAGAAAATGTGCAATGGCTTTCTGACTTCCAGCATCAACATTAAGTGAAAAACAGTACTCTCATTTATATCCTTTAGAATTATTTCTAAGGCATAAAAGATTATGTGTAAACAAAGAAACCTCAAAGCAGATAACCAATTAAAGTTAGAACTGCTTTGGTCTTATGCCATGTAGTAAAAGCTATATCACAGCATAGAAAATAAATCAAAGAATTTTTAGACCTTTAAACTCCCACAGTGCTCTGTCTATTTTGATGTAGGGCATGTAACACATGTATATAGGATTCTTAATAGATATAATTTTTTTACAGGTTTATTGCAATTTCCTAAGACTGACACCAGTGACAGCTCAGTACCTTGTCTACTTCTTTTCCAATAATGCCCTTTAGAATCACACATTTGACTGTGTACCAAGTTGTTTGTGGGTTTTTGGTTTTAAAATCACATACATACACTACAGTATGTCTCTGTAGGTCAGAGAGAAACTTCTAGGAGTTTACTATCTTCTTCCACCAAGTAGGTCCCAATGACAGAAGTTAGGTCTTCAGTTTGGAGGTAAATACCTTTATGGGCTGAACCATCATACTGGCTCTGCATCTAGTCTTCATAACTGGTCTCCAAACTCTGCTACTAGATGATTTGTGAAAATTATAATTATTACATAATTATAACCATGGTCTTTCATTGCCTCTGATCAATAACAACACTTTTCTTGCCTGTCCAGATCTCCTTTATAATACTCGCTTAATTGAAAGTCTCGGTTTGTATTTCCCAGCTTCATTAAATAACTATATTCATTACCTGTGAAAATGCTAGTTCAAAATTTATCATTTCATTGGTATAATGGGGATAAATCTTGATTTTCAACTGGATTGGATTTAAAGATTACCAGTAGATTAATGAAGTGCACCTCTGGGTTCCTCTGTATAATTTATTTCTACAAAGAATAGGATAGAAAGGAACACCTTCCCTAAATGTAGACTGCATCAGCCACAGGCTGGGGATAGATGATGGAATGTAAGAGGAAAAGGAGAAAGGGTGCAGTGTAGGTGTTCTCTTGGCTTCTTGGCTGTCATGTTCTAGCTGCTCAAATAATCTACACCTGCTCCACCATGATGGAATAAAATCCCTGAATTCATCTCTGAAAACCAAACCATATTTTTTCCTTCATGTTACTTTGTTTAGTATTTTTAACAAAGTGACAAAGACAAAAGGAAAAAATTGAAAAAAATATGTAATAAGTAGTTACACAAAAGTAAGGAATTTTTATTATGGTAGAGGTGGTGTTGACTTTATAAACCAATATAAAGGTTTAGCTTCAGCTTCTATAAGTGTGCAGAGATTGGAGACTGATTTGGTACTACAGACATTAAGTTCACTCGGACAAGTTTTCTATTCACACATCCATATATATTTTTATTCTCCAAGCTTTAGTATCTATCTATCCAGCTTGACAGACTTCACTTTACTTCAGATACAAAAGTCACTTTGTGCTACATTCTGAAGGATAAGTAATACTATTTGTACATAAGAAGTCACAAGTGTGTTTGTTTCTTCAAAAATAGGACAGCCTTCTACTAATAAAAATATATCTATTCTGCAATTCTTTTGAAATGACATCATCTAACTTTAAAAAAAAGAACACCAGGTGTGGACTAAAAATGAGAAATAGGATAGAAAACTAAAAGAAAAGAAAAGATGATGTGATGTTGACAACAAAATGAGATACTGAGGTAAATGCACAGACCCCCAAATAGAAGGGAACAAATTTATCACTGGCATGACTTTGTCTTCTTTATAGACTGAACAAGAATAAGAGATTAGGGGTCGAGTAGAAATTAAGCCAGGATAATTCCAAAGTCTAGCAGTTTTTGATGATAAATTATTTCCCATGAATTTAAAAATAGTAACTGAAACTGGGAAGGGCCTTTTGCACACAGATGAGCTCCCCACTCTATGTTCTGAAGCGGTTCAACATTCTGTCACCTGTGGATGCTTGAAATTCACTTTATGTCCCCATTTTAAGAGAAAGCAGAGAATACAGCGAGACTCTAGGAGGAAAGGACAAAGAGGAAAATAAAATGAGAGACTCCCGGCAAAAATAAATAAATAAAGACAAATAGGAAAGTTAAGCCACACTTAGAGGTTAAAAAATAGTAGAGGCCTTTTAATGAACAATCTTTAAAATACAGAGAAGACATATCTCTGTGAAGCAGGAAATGAGCCCTGATCAACCTTCTCACTTAAACATTAAAGAGAAGAGAAGTCAGGCAAAGAAAGAAAAATAATAATTAGAAAAATTTATACAAAAGGATAAATGTTAAACAGCTGTATAATTAGGAGTATATGTCATTATAATGCAAATAGATGGAAATTCTAGATGCAAACTTATTATGTAAAAGAAACTAAAGTGTAAAATAAGTGGTGTGAACTGTAATATAGAAAAGAACAATAACTTTCAAATTTAGCAAAACTTGAAGATGTATCATAAAAATATAGAAAATAATCAAAAATTAAAAATGAAATTTTTTCAAAAATAATTGTTTGACAACTAAGAACACATGATCCATAATCTCAACAGAAAAATCCATTTTAATTTTAAGGGTAGGAAAAAAGGGAAAATTTAAATGACAAATTTTAAATCTCTGATAAAATTGATAGACCTGGATGATAATAAACAACACCCAAAGCTATATTTCCTAAATATCAAAATCTACCTAGTGAAGTAAAATGAGCATTATTGAGTGTAATTCAAGGAGCCAGTCCTGAAAATTGAATCTTTCATGTGAAAAAGAACGGTATACACCAAGTTTTCCATAATAAGAAATACCAAGTCATTTTAAGCAAAAAAAAAAAAAAAAATCCATTAGACTTTAAAGCAGTGAAGACAATTGATGACTAGGAAAATTCATTCTTGTAAAATTGAGGGCATGCAACCAGATTCTCATTATACTTTTCAAAAGAAACCCTCTGTGCTAGAAGGAAGTAGAGCAGGATTTTGTATAACCTCAAAGCCACATGTTGCCAGGCAAGGACTTCTGACTTACCAAAGAGATTTTCAAGTACAAAGACACTAAGATTGCTTTCAACATATATGAACTCAGACTATGTTCTCACTAATTAAGGCGATCTTTCGTTTGTCTGTTTGGATCCAAACTGAGGATATTTTGTGATGTCTATTTTATTTCCTGGCTCATATAAAAGCTAACTGAAATTTCTTCTGGACCCATCTGGGAAAAAAATAGTATACCGAAATTAGCTCCTAATCTCCACTGTTATTGTTTACCACCCAAAATAACATGTCTCCTCAACATGATGGAAAAGGCTCCATACTTGTTTTCTGGTTTCCTGTACTGTCTCTAACCCCCCTTCAGCAGCCACAGTAATGTATTACTGTGCATGGCTGTACTGAGAACACAGGATTGATGACATTATTTAGTCTTGGATACTTACGTAGCCTGCTCCTTGCTCCCTGCTCCATGCCCACAGCTGCTAATACACTACTCCAGTATTTTGTATCTCTAGTGGGCATCTGTCTGCTATTCTCTTGTCTCAGTTGCTCTTGTGTAGATGGAATTGGGATTGCTATCTCACAAAACTATATTGTTTTTTTCCCAGACATTTTTAGAGAGTACATCTACAACACTCTGTTCTTCCTGTGCTTTGAATTTTTGGGGGACCTTTTAAATTAATGTTTTAAAGTAAAATATAAATTAGTATTTTCACCTTCCACTTCCTCCCTCTAACTCAACCCTTCTCTCCCCCAGTCCCTTTTAGACTGATGACCTCTTTTCTTTGGTTATTATTATTATACATATATGCATAAATATATGCTTGCAGAAGAGTGAATTTGTCTACTGTGGCTTATGGGTATATAACTTCAGAGCTAAACATTTTGTATTGAATAACTAATTAGGGGACTCATCCTTAGGAAAAGCTAACTGTACTTTCTCATAAGCTATATTAATCTTCTGACATATTTTGAATATGATTTTATTGTTTTTTTCATACTTAAATGTAAGCTACACAGTGAAAGAAAGTATGTCCCTTTTGTTCATTACTGTATTCTCCTACACCAAGCAGTGCTTTATGTAAGATGTGAACTTTCTTAGTGTTTCTTGACTTAATCACTGAGTTTATAAAAGATTTCAAACAACAGAAAACAAGTTTAGGTATCACAGATGTAGATCAATATATCTACTAAGGACAATATATTTTGGCATTTTTTATTATTGTAAAAAATAATTTATTATAATGAGTTCAGAAGTAAAAACATCTCAATACCTATATTAAAGTAGGCATTCAAATACTTTCCCTGTCCCAGACTTGGAGGCTTTTTAAAATTCTGAACTTAATTTATAGAATCAAATGACAAGTGCCTAATTAATGCTCCTTTAAATTATACCATCAGGTTATACACTGAGGAAGATAAGCTTTGAGATTTCTATTGTCAAACAGAGATACAAAGACTTCCAAATGACTTTACACATAACACTGTAAGCTTTATCTTGTATTGATTCAAATGTCATGAACCTTGTAGAGATCTACCCTTAATTACAATTTAGCAAGAGATATGATGTTATAACTCAGCCACATAGAGCATGATTTATTAGACTATGTGAATTGCACACAGACCTATTTACTATATATTCTATCAATTATTGCCTTTCTAAAATAATTGTACATGTGCTGATCTCGAAAATGATCTTCTAATGTAATCAGTTTTCAAATAACTTAAAACAGATTGAAAATACCACCTACCCTGAGCCACCCTTTGGGTATAATTCTGGAAGCCTAATTGCTTTCAGTGCAATAATCACGGTATACTCTTCCCTGTCTATTTTGTTACTGCCTAGATCTCTTGAAGGAATTGTCTATAATTCTGAACTAAATTTCTGTCCAATGAAAGGGGGCTTGAGAATCTTAACCACTTCCTAATCTTACCCAGTGTGATCAAGATTGTTCATAGTTCCTCATTGAAGTCTTACTGCCAATCAAAGGAATTTTGCAGCCCCAAGAAGCACTATTTAACAATAATGCTTGCAAAATAGGAAAACTGAATTATATGCATTTACTCTGTCTTCCATAAAATTATATTGAACATTTCTAATATTATTAATTGGAAAGAAATCAAGAGATTTGTAGTCAAGTATAACAACCATGTAGAAATTCTCAGAATCAGGGTAGACAAATGTATATAAGTACTTGGGTGGTAAATAAGGAAAATGATTTATAAATGCTTCATTTAACAAAAATGTTCCTCCCATTTAATGACAACCTCCCCTTTTTAAATAACAACTTATGCTTGATTTTAAAATCTTATCATCTTTAATACAAAGAAATGATTTTTTAAAATTTATATTCAGCTTAAATGTGTCTCAACTTTATGTCAATTATGGGACTAATGCAATGTTTGATTATAAACCAGTAAACTATGTCTACAATTGGTAACTTAATCTTGCTTTTGAGGAATTTGCAGTATGAAATGGCATTTAGTCTGTAACAGTGTTGTTAAAGGTTAAAAACTTTCTATTAAGTTTAGCATTAGGAATAAAGATGAAGTACCAATCTGTCCTTAGTCACAAAAAAAGCATTGTAATTAATTTTAATTATTTAACTAGATAGAACATATAGAAATCTAAAAATATAAACTCAAGTACAAGTCCAATTTATTGTCATTTTTCTTGTGATTCTATAAGGGTTTAAGAATCAATTAGTTATTTGGATGAATTTCAGAATATCCTTTTTTTTTTTTGATTTTTTGAGACAGGGTTTCTCTGGCTTTGGAGCCTGTGCTGGAACTAACTCTTGTAGACCAGGCTGGTCTCGAACTCACAAAGATCTGTCTGCCTCTGCCTCCCGAGTGCAGCACCACCGCCCAGCAAATTTCAGAATATTTTAATGTTTAAAAGATTTTACTAACTTACATAGAGAGAACTTCCTTCATTGCTTGATTCAATGCTAATTTCAAAACCAACATTGTTCCAATTCAAATATTTAAATATTTAATTTAAAACAATATTTAAACTTAACATTCCTAGCTGGGTGCTGGTGGCACATGCCTTTCATCCCAGCACTAGGGAGGCAGAGGTAGGCAGATCTCTGTGAGTTTAAGGACATCTTTCTTGTTCCCTAGAGTGAGTTCCAGTACAGGACAGGCTCCAAAGCTACAGAGAAATATCGTCTCAAAACTGCCCTCTTCCCAAACAAACAAACAAACAAAGAAAACCAAAACACTGTTCTGGGGAAAATTTCTTGCAAATTTGTATTAAATAGTTAACACTCTGTACCAGAATGCGTTTATGACTTTATGACTTAAGTATTTGAATTTGTTTGACACTTTCATTTTTGTGTGTGTGTTTTCTTTAGATAAGAAATGTTGAAACCAATCAATGCTTAGACAACATGGGCCGCAAAGAAAATGAGAAAGTGGGTATATTCAACTGCCATGGCATGGGAGGTAACCAGGTACACAGTCTTTTGTTTTAGCTCCTTACTTGGGTGTAGGAGAGAAAGGTTACTCTTATAACAATCAGTGTCTGCCCTGGTTTACAGCCAATAATAAATGAATGGGCCTTCCAACCAAAAACTAATTATGCCTATCTCATTGTTCCAGCTATCTTAAGACAGCAATGCAGAATTCAACGAAAAAGTTTAAACTTAAAATAAACCTACATTAAGTGAAGACAGTCAGAATATTTGAGCATCTCATTTTATCACAAATTATTTAAATGCCTGAGCTTTGATTTGTTATTAACTGAATAAGAAAACAATGATTTTACAATTGCAGTGTTTTCACAGTGGTGATTGCTCTGTATTTGGTTTTGTTAATTGCTATGTATATAAGAATTTCTAAGAGTTATTGAATTTCAATAAAATTTGAATGTGTATGAGTCAGCACTGGAGCAGATAGAAATCTAGGATGAATTTCCTGGGTGGCAGTCTAATTAATTATCAGAAACCTACCAGAGAACAAGGAGGAATCTTATTATCACCTTGAGCACTGAAAAGTTTCTCTGGGAGAGACACCAAGAGTACACTTGTTTGTGAGTACCCGTATGATAGCAGTCATTAGGAAGCCACATTTAGGTTTCCTGGAAACTATAATCACAACACTGAATCTGAAACAGCAAATAGACAGTAAACAAGCTGTCTACAGGAGCTGTTGGTTACAGGAGCAAGAAGTCTGTGTCAGTGGTAACAGTTGTGGGCCAAGTGAATTGAGATTGCAACAGCCATTCTGTCAGCATGTGTCAACATCCAGTGCAGTGATACAGGCCGAATTGGTAACTATGAATCAAGAACAAAATGGGTGCAGTGGAATGTACAAGTTTACTTCACAGAGAGCATGCACTCAAAAATGTGAAAAGGAACTTTCTCCCTTAAAAACAAAACAAAAACATTAAAACCCTAATCAATGTGTTTCAAAGTTTCAGTTCTAGTAAGAAGATATTTAAATTCAAGTTCCTAGTTTATTGCATTTGGAAGATAATATAAAAACAATTTATGAAAAATGGCTGTTAAAAACTGTACAAAGACTCCTGTTATTCTACCATCTCTACCTTATAAACTTAATGACAAATAGAAATCAAACCAATATAGGTATACTTACATAAGTACTTAGTAACATTTGTAGACATACATATATACTTTTTTCAGAGTCTTTTAATCTACAAAGCAATTGATACAAATAACTAAGTATTTGATGCTTGATTACTTTAAAATAAAGAAAAAGAATTTAATTATTTTCATATTAAGTCACATGATTCATAATCCAACTAAGGTAGCATGATGCATACAGAATACGCAGTTCATTTGGGGCTGATGAGATTGTTATTATAATTATGGCATTATTCCAGTTATGTTCTCACATATCTCTCTTTAAGTGTCAAAGTGAAAAACAGTTGATATGACATAACCAATTGGGATGATCCATAAAAATATGTACTTCCTAGTATTATTGTTCAGACAGGGCAGATTGTATTAAGTATATTTAGAAAAAAATATCTGTGTATATTTATGTATGTTTATATGTATACATATACATAATATACTTGTATACACAAAAATGATGTAATAACATTTAAAAAAGAAGGAGGATGTGAATTTGAAAGAGCAAGAGGAGATATATGAGAGGAATTGGAAGGAGGAAAACCAAAGGGGTAATGATGTAAATATATCATTATATCAAAACATAATTTAATAATTTGAAAAACAAAATGCCATTCAGAGAGTTATGTTGAAAGCAAGAGAAATATGCCCTTATCCTTTAGTATTGTTCAATTTCTAGCAATTTCTCTTTTTTTCTAAAAATTAAATACTATAAAACAGTTAAACCATATATAAACCTCTATGGTGATGATTTTTTATGATGATGATTTTTGATTTGATGAAATTTAGTATTTCTAAATTATTTAATAGTGATGTGTTCAAATTTTTCAGTTCCTTACTTTCAGAAAAGAGCATATTTAGATGTTGTTTAGAGTTATCTTTTCTGTTTTATCATTTTATGTTGCTATGGAAACAACATCAATTTTTATAGTTATCTACTTGTGAAGTTTTACAACTAACCTCTAGCCAATAGAAATATTTATTTATACTCTCAATCCTGCTTAATACATAAATCATAACAAACCCCAATATTTTCACTTCTATGGAGTTTCCTTAGTGGTTTGTTTTTTATAGGTCTCATGTTGCCCAGGCAGGCCTTGAGCTTCTTACGTAACTGAGACTGGCCTTGACATCTTGGTTTTCCTGCCTACATCTCTTTTTTTGTTGGTGTTACAGTCTTGAGCCACCATAACCACATTCACTTAGCTGCATTTCTTAAACAAATAATTTGTTTGTGGATAAGGATATATTAGTTACACCACGTTTCTCAAGAATTTTGGTGATTGAACTATTTTACACTAATTTTAAGGTATTATAAAAATAATAGGATTGCTTTGATACTTTTAATTGTTTTCACATTAACAATTATAATTTTCTGTTATTTGTATGCCCACTGTCCTCTCCCACCCCTCTCCTACTCTGACAAATCCCATTCCTATTCTCAATATCTTACTTATATTTCATGTTTTTTTTATCTTGCCCTGGAGATTCTTGTTCCCTCCTTCTTCTTTTAGAACTCTTTCCACCATGAGTAGATGCCATTTTAATTCATGTCTTAGGTTCACACACATGTATAAGGCATGTATAAATTTAAGCCTCACATCAAATTTGAAAGAAAATCTGCAGTATTTGACACTATGAGTTTGAAGTATACTGCTGCTCATAATGATCTTCAGTTCTATTTTCTTTCAAATAACAAATTCAATTTTGTTCTGTATTACAGTTAAATAAAAATGTACAATATACATATGGACCACACTTTCTTTAGAGATAACTCTACTTGTGACATCTAGCTGGTTCTATAGCTTAGCTGTTGGGAGTAGTGCAGCAGCAATCATGCTTGCACCAATGTCTTTGGAATGGTGACTTGGACCCCTTTGACATTATACCCAGGAGTGTTATAGCTAGATCACAAGGTAAATTTTCTTTTTAAAATATTTCTGGAGAATCACCGTATTCATTTGTATAATGACTGCGCATGTTCTTCCTATTGCTGAGAGGAGACACTATAACCATGGAAACTCTTATAAAGGAAAACATTTAATTGAGGTGGAAGCTACAGTTTCAGAGATTCAGTCTATTAACATCACGGTGGGACATGGCGGAGTACAGGCAGACAATGGACTAGACATTATGAGGTAGCTGAGAGTGCTATATTTTGCAGGCAATAGGAGGTAAACTGAGATACTAGGTATGGCTTGAACATATCTGAGACCCACTTGCTCAGGTCAGTTGTTTCTGTGGGTTTTCCCATCATGGTCTTGGCTTCTTTGCTCATAATATTGCTTCTCTCTCTCTATTATGGGACTCCAGGAGTGTGGTCCACTGCTTAGTTGTGGAACACTGCCTCTGCTTTCATTATGGTGGTTCTATGATGACAGTTAAGGTAGATTGTAGAGGGAGGGTAATTCAGGCACCCTCTCCTGTATTGCTTAGATTCTCAGTGGGATACATCCTTGAGGAATCATGGGAATTTTCCTAGTACCTGGTTTCTTGCTAACCCCATATTGACTACCTCTATCAATGTGTCTCTTTCCTTCTCTCCCTCTCTGTACTTCACCCAGCTCGACCTTCCCAATTCCTCATGTTCACCTTCCCACTCCCTATTTCCTCTCCCAACTCTACTATCTACCTCACCCCTCACCCATGCTTCCAATTTATTAAGGAGAGCTTGTCTACTTCTCTTTCTGGCTGGGGGGAATCCATGTATGTCCCTCTTAGGGTTCTTCTTGTTTTGTGTTTTCTCTGGGATTGTGGACTGTAGGCTAATTATCCTTTCCTTTATGTCAATATATACTTATGAGTGAGTAATACCGTGTTGAATGTACAGATTATTTTTGGTATATAGGTAATAGTACAACATATATAATGACAATCCATGAACACTGAAAATCTTTTTATTGTCTAGTGTCATTCTGATTTTAGAAATCTTTCATCTATTTACTAAAATATAAGTATTTCATTGTATAAGCTGTTCACAATGGAAAAAATTACGTTTTCCTTTTTAGAAATCTCATTATCTATTTATGAGAAAGATCCTGATGCTTTTTATAATTTTTATATATTACCATGTTTGTGAAAGTGTCAAGATAAGAGCTTTTGGGTAGAATTTTTAAGATCTTTTTAGTAGAGAATAATGTCATTCTCCAGTATAGGTTCTTTGACTTTTACCTGTTTACTTAGTATCTTTAGTTCATTCAGTTTTTGTCATATTGCTATAGTTAAGACTGGCAGTATATTAAGAGTAGAAAAGATGCAAAGATTTGTTTCATTCCAGATTTTACAAGAACTTTGATTTTCTTTCATTTATTATAACATGAGGCTATCATAAATTTATAACCTTTATATATGTTTAATATAGAGAGTTTTATAAGGTATATGGTTGCCATATAGAGTCATTATTATGTTTAGGTATCTTCCTTGTAGTCTATATAGAGTTTCATCAGTGCTTTAGTAATAAGAATATGATAGACTTTGCCAATAACATTTCCCAGATTGATTGAGACTATCCTGTGATTTCTGTTTTTAAGTCTACATGTGCTATATTACATTTACTAATTTGATTATTTATGTTGAACCATCCTTGCATTCCAAAATTAAAGCCACTTAGTCATGGTATATGGTGTTCTTAATGTGAATGTATTATTGAATTAGTCTTGCAAGACTTTGAGAATTTTCCCTGTATGTTCACTTAGGAAATAGGTGTGTAGTTATCCTTGTATCTTGTATCTTTTGTTGAGTTGAATATCTGGATAATATTGGTTTCATACAATAAGTTTGGTACTGTCTCTTCCCTTTCTATTTGTTGTTGTTTCTGTGTTCACTTTTGAGATACGACATTACATATCCCAGACTGGCCTTGAGTATACTTTGTAGCCTAGTCTGGCCTTGAGCTTTAGGTTGTGCCTTCATTTCCAGAATACTAGGATTCCAGGTACATAATACCCTAATTAAATCTCCCTTCATACATTATGGACCAGTTTGCAGAATATGGACATTAGCTCAACTGTTTATTGAGCATAATTCTGCTTGTTGCCCTTGTGATTTTCCCATATTCTCATAATCTATGAATTGTGTAAAAACAGGGGTTTTCTAACTTATTTTTGGACAATGTTACTAGTACTTATAATAATAGTGATTAACTTTTTCCAAGCATTGTTGCTGGAGCAGATTATTGATTCAACCACCCCTTAGAAAGAATTCATACATATAGATTGGTAATAAAGTTAGGTTAACATGTTTTTGTTAATGGCTTTGAGATATAAAATCTTGGAGAACAATATAAAGTTTAAAAATGCACCTTTTAATAGCTGAGCCAGGGACTTGCTGAGGTCAGGAGAAACAAACAACCACTTCGCTATTGCTGACTGGCAAACCTTTCTTCACAGAATGGGCTGGTGATCTAAGGTGATGATTAATTCCTTGTACCCATTTCTGCCCATAGCTTCCTGATATGGTTTAATAAAATGTAAACTGTTGATGAGTGGGTATATACCCTGAGGATTTAAAATAGAGATGACTGATTTTTTTCATATACAAAAATTTAGATTTGTGAGTCTCTTTAAGATTTTTATATGATTACCTTTTGAGATAAATAATAAAAAGTGATTGATCCTTTCTTTTTTAACAACAAAATGTAGCCTGACAGTAAGAGAACTGGCTGAGAAAAATACCTTGCTTGCTTACACCTTTTTTTTTAATGCATAGCAAGTGCTTAGTCATAAATGTTTGTGGGTCTTTATAATGATGTGATTTTTGTCTATAATATGTAAAATGTTTTATCATGTAAGGGAAATTAATATGCAAAATGTTTAATCATCTAAAGAAAATGAGAAATATGTTGCTTTTTTTGCTTGTATTCATTACAAAAATTTACTTGTAAAATAGAATGTAGCCACATTGTAATTTTTATAATGCTTGAGCATATAATCTGTAAGTGAGAAATAAAATGAGGAAGAAGGGAAACATAAGGGAGGAAGAACAGAACAGATAACGAACAGAATAGGAGCAAACAGAAAAAAAAATAAACTGAAGAATCAAGTTTCAGCCCTCAAATACAGAGATCACTTGTGTGTCTGGGCATCTGTTCCAGTGGTTCCCTATCCACATCTCCTCTCCAGTTTCTCTGGACTGCTGAAAGCTGGTCCTTACAGCAATATTCTACTGCATTATTTTCTTATAACCCATCAAATTAACTTCAGTTTTAGCTGTCCCACCATATTTTCTCGCTTCTCTTCCTCTCTCATGTGATCCTCTTGTTCCAATATCTCTACATCCATTGCTAACTATCTCTTCTCTTTTCTTTTCCTAGGGTAATACAATCCTACATTTTAGTCCCTTATTCTATATTTAATTCTATATTTACCTCTGTGCTTATATGTGTTGTAGTTTGCCTTTGAAAGCTTAACATCAGCATCTACGTATAAGCAAATACCATACTGTTTTTTTGAATCTGGGTTAACTTACCCAGAATTTTTTTCAAGGCCAGTCATTTATCTACAAACCTCATTATTTCATTTTTTAATGGCTTAGCGATATTCCATTGTGTAGACATATGATGTTTTCTTTACCCAATTATTTGTTGACAGATATCTATTCTACTTCCAAGTTTCTGGCTATCATGACTAGAATAGCAATGAACGTGGTTGAACAAATGTTTCTGTAATAGGATGTAGAGTTGTTTGGTACATGCCCAAGAGTGGTATAGCTGGGTATTGTGGTAGATTATTTCCTATCTTTCTGATGAACGACCACACTGATTTGCATAGTGGCTATAGATGTTTGCATTGGATGAGAGTTTCCTTTACCCCCTGTTATTGTCAAAATGAGATATTGTTGGTTTTATTATCTTGACAACTCTGATGGGTGTAAGACAAAATATCTAAGTAGTTTTAATTTGCATTTCCCTGATGATGAAGGATATTAGTCATTTTGTTAACATTTTATCTTCTATCATTTTTTTGGTTAGTTTTGCTAGGAGGCTTACAGATCTTTGTTATATTCTTCAATAACCATATCTTTGATATATATATATATATATAAAACATATATAATAAACTATTTATATAGTTTAATTTTCATGTCCTTCATTCCATTCCTTGACTTATTATGTCTTACTTTCTACTTCTGGTTTGCTTGCTCATATTTAAAACCGTGAGATTTTATCATTTTTGGACTCTTTGATTTTTAAGTTTATTTTTTGACAATTTTATTCATAAATATTTTTTATTTCAATAATTTTACTTACTTACTACTTACTTTCTACCAACTCTTCACAAACCCTACAACTTTTTCTCTTAAGTTCAAAATCTTACTTTTTAAAAAGCCACTAATTAGTGTTGTCAGTATATGTGTATGTATGGAGCAAACCACCAGAACATGGCTGCCTACAAAGGTCCATATCAGAAGAAAACTGATTCTCCATTTCCTCCAAACGTGAATTGTAAATAGTTTCTCAGATAGAGTTGGTACTTGGTGAGCAACTTCTTTTCCAATGCTAGATTTTTTTTTTCCCTAGCTATATCAAGTAGGCCTTGTGAATGCAGTCACAGCTACCATGAGTCATGTGAGCAGCAGTCATGTGTCTAGAACATAAATTTGCCCAGCGTCCTCCCTTTCTTCTCATCCTTATATTCTTTCTGCTCTCCTTCCTAGCATGGTACTTGGATCTTGGGCAGAGTGTGCGTGATATATAATATCCATTGTAGGGTTGAACACTCCATAGCCTTGTAGTCTCCATACACTGAACAATTGTGTGTCTCCAGTAATTAACATATACTACAAAAACAAGCTCTTCTTATGAGGACTGAGAGCTGCACTAGTCTGTGGTTATAAAGGTAAGTATTTAGTTGCAGTTTACTACTGTGCTTTTTAGGAAAGTATCTGTAGCAGATTCTCCTCTAAGGTTTATGTTCCATCAGACCACTCAACAGTAGCACACAAGAGCTCTGTATTCTTACTTGCGTCTTAAATCCCATAAGAAAGTAGTTTATTACTCCTAAAACCTTTTTGCTATTATTACACAAATGAAAATAATTTTTCCAGGGTAGTCATTTTTATAGTCCACAGGGCTCAAAGCCACATCAGACTGTTGATTGCAGCCCCTCACAAAAAGCATGCCTTGTGCTTTCCAACACTGTAAAAGCCAGTCAGTAGCCTCCCATGGCTGGAAACTCTCCTCTAAAATTGCTTTACCTGTACCTCAAAGACATGGTTATATGTGGTTTCAGTTACATCTAATTCTAGGAAATTTTAAATTCTTTTTATTTCTTCACTTAGTTCAGGAATATATTTTTTTCAATCTCCAAGAATCTCCGAAACTTTATTAATTTGCATCACTATTGATTTTTAGTTGTATTTTTGCTGTTTTCTGGCAAAACAGGAAATTATTTAAAGGTTATTTTTTTAATCACTGAAATTTACATTGTTACCTACAGTGTAATCTATTTTAGAGATGGCTGCATGGTACAGTAAGAGGAATATATATTATGTGTGTTTTAGCTGTAATATTCTGTGGCAGTCAGTCTTTTTGATTTATGATGTCTATATATTTTAATTCAAGTTTCTTCATTTAATGTAGCTTATATACTGTACCAAGAGAAGAGAGTGGTTTATAGAAATCATTGCCTCTTACTGTATCAAGAGCTATCTAAATTTTAGGCCCAATAGTGTTTGTGCTACAAAATTAATAGCCTTAACAGTTGATGCATTTACATTTTCAATTATCACATCTTCATGAATAAATATTTGTATTAATATGTATTGATCTTCTTCATCTCTTCTGCATAATTTTGCTTTAAAATCTAATTTATTAAATATCAGAATAGCTATGCAAGCTTGGTGTTGGCTTTCATTTGTTTGATGCATTTGTGTCCATTTTTTTAATGTCAATGGGTCTAGTTTTTAAATGCTTTTACTGCCTGGCCTTTATTGTGTGATATAAAACATTTTATGTTAAGGTTGTTAGTAACAAATGTTTCCTATCCTTTGATTCCTTTTGTGGTTGACTGGATAATTGTTATGTTTTTCATCAGTTGACTTCTGGTAGTTAAGGCTTCACTTGATTACTGTGATGATTTTCTCCCTCACTCTCCTTTGGTCATCTAGTTCTGTTGTGACATATTTTCTTCCTATGCTGGTGCAGGACAATTCTGTATCCTGTCAATCATGTTTTAAATAAATGCTG
>JAQHUG010000061.1:16113-33713 GCA_028555095.1 Dicrostonyx torquatus | reverse complement strand
ATTTTACCTGCATATGTGTATTGAATTTCAGTGTCACAAATTGTGTTTACATTTGGAGATTTGACTTTTTATATTTTGCAGTTCCATGAATTGATATATATGGTAAAAATGTAAAGTTTATTGTACAGTGAAAGAAAGGGAGAATTTAATAGTGAGATATGTGTGTATATATATATATGTATATGTATGTATATATATATATATATATGAAACATTGTACATAGAATTTCTTATATATATGGGGGTTCCATTACTGTTAAATTCTTTCTATTTGATCCTGTCTGATGGAAGAAAGGATACACAGATAATTGGTTCCTAGTCATCTTAGCTTAATTAAAATGAATGAACTTGTGCTCAATCAATAATAAAGACAATTTAGCAATGGGAAGCTGAAAACATGTTAAATCAGTAGTGTGGTTCTGCTACTAGTAAGTACGGGTTACTACTGGTAAGGAAATTTGGTTGGATAGTAGAAAAGGGGGAAGTTTCCTTTTGTTTGTATGTGTAAAAATGTATTACAAAGCTTCACTCATGAAGAAAATCTATCTCAGTCACCAGCATGTATGATAGGGAAAGGTAGTTTAGTTATTATTTAGGTTGGAGATAGTATATCTTACAATATGGTTCAATGTATAAAGGTTTCAGCTACAATAGTGGAGGAACAAATTGTGCAGATTCAGAACTGCAAATTCCAAAGAGCAACTGAAAGCAACTATGAAATCTTGACACACTCAGCAGTCAACAGTTACGGGGGACAGTGGTTTCCTAGGAAATCCAACAGGAGTCTCAAGGTTGTCCCTAACATCAAAAGCATATTTGAAGTGTACAATGTGAAGGTGTCAAGAAAGTCTGCCACCAAAATTGAGCACCTCTCTTTCAGATACTTGAGCAGAAATCATGGCATAAGCATGGAAAAGCAATGGTAAACCCTGGACTCCAGCTATATTATCAAAGTAGGAATCTACAACCACATCCACAATGAGAGAAATTGTTCCAAGATTGGGGCAGTACTAAATAATAATTATTGAATGAATGCTGTGTTAGCACAACTCTGGCAGGCATTTCAAATATTTGCTTCACTACACCCAAAGTAAGTTTCATGTGTCATTTATATAAGTGATAGTTCAAAAACAGAAAATGACAATTATGGATCAATAAAAGAAAGATATGAAAGAAAATCCCTAAGGTCCAAATAAAAAAAATTAAAAGCATGTGTGGAATAGTATGTCAACACTTTTTCTATAATGAGTCAAAAATCCTGAAATAATTTATCGTACAAATGAGATACCTTATTACCCATAAAGCAAATTAATCTTGCTTTAACTTAATTTTTGGAACTTTCATGAAAGAATCCCAGATATTTTCCTCATTTCTACCCCTCTAAGTCCTCTAACTTCCTCTAACTCCCATGGTATCACTCTTACAACCTCTCAAATTTATGACCTCTTCTACAATTGTTAGTGTATATAAACATGCATACACACATACAGAACCTACTGAATCCTTTTAATGTTGCTCATATGTATAAGTGTTAAGGAACAACCACTTGAAATTTGATAGACTACCATTTTCAGACAACTTTTATCCCTTTGAAAGACAGTTTTTGTCCTGCTATTGGGCTAGAGTGGAAACTGAACATTTGACAATAGGCCACCAAGTTACCATGTGACATGTGCTGATCTGCATGGGCTAAGCAATATCTTACCTGTCAAACCATAAAGTAGAATGTGCACAGCAGCAATACATTTTCAATTCGAAATGGTATGTGCATGATTGGGCCCAAACAAATCCTTAAGGCCCATACAATTTACATGAAAAAGTCTCCCAAATGTTTAAAGTTTCTATTCTCATTACAATGCCATCTAGTCACAAACATGCACCTATAGCCTCATGATATATGTCCTACGACCAGTTGACTGAGACAAAAAAAAATACTAGGGCCTGGTTTACTGATGGTTCTGCATGTTATACAGTCACTATGCAGCAGTGGGCATATGCTTCATTACAGTCCCTT
This sequence comes from Dicrostonyx torquatus, assembly GCA_028555095.1. Taxonomy (NCBI): domain Eukaryota; kingdom Metazoa; phylum Chordata; class Mammalia; order Rodentia; family Cricetidae; genus Dicrostonyx; species Dicrostonyx torquatus. The sequence continues at coordinate 31,699 of JAQHUG010000061.1, read as the reverse complement.
TCTGGGACAACCATGAAAGACACCATAGAAGGAAAAATCTTCACATTGGGCATAACTTTGGGTTGTCCACATTGTAATACACTTTTTGGGGGAAATATATGTCCAGATGTGTTATTGTTTACTGAATCAAGGACTGTAGTCAATGGAATAAATGGAAGGTTGGGGACATAGAAAGAACATGATTGGAAAATTGGTGAGAAAGACATCTGGGAGAGAAGTATGTAAATAGTTGTCTCCAAATGGGAAAAGATGCAATGATACTTGTGTCCTATGAAAATGCTCATCAAAAAGTAACTTCAGGAGAGGAGAAGTTTAGTAATGAAGTAAATAGGATGACATGTTGTGTGGAGATTCACCCAATTTCCCCAGCCATTCCTGTCATTGTCCATTGGCCTATAAACTCATGGAGGCAGAGATGGACATTGTCATAGGCTGCCATGTACTGAGCCTAACTTGGCTACAGCTTCTGCTGGGTGCTGGTCCTGCCAAAAGCATAGATCAATACTGAATCCAATATATGTCACCATTCCCCAGGGTGACCAATCCTGTGGCAGGTTGGCTACACTGAACCACTTCCTCTGTGGAAAGGGCATTTCTTTTCCCTTACTGAAGTAGTTATTTATTCTGGTTATAAATTTCCTTTCTTGCACATAATGATTCCTTCAAAACTACCATCTGTGGAGTTAACATTGGAGTAATGGTTTTCCTTCTGACCAGGGAACTCACTTCACAGCCAGAGAAGTATGGGCCTAACCTTTGAATCTAATGGTCTTAGCATGTTCTCCACCATCCGGAAGCAGCTGGCTTGATAGAAAGACAAAGTTATAACACTTTTGAGGACATAGTTATAGCACTAATTAGGTCATAGAATCTTTGAGTGACATCAGCCTGGAAATTTTAAATTAGGTGGCAGCAGCATGGAGGAGTGGGGCAATGTTTTCCAGAAGATGTTGTATGCTCTGAGTTAGCATCCAGTATATGGTATAATAATACCATATGTATTTGTATATATATTCTCATAGCTGGGGTCCATGGACTCAGGAATCAAAGGGTGGAATAGGAACCAGCTCCACTCATTATTACACCTAGTGACCCACTAGTATAATTTTTGTTTCCTGCTTATGGGACATGAGTAATACTGGTCTAGATGATTTTGTATCAGAAAAGGTACACTCCTGCCTGGACAATCACACAAAGTTTGTCTGTACCGTTAGGGCATCCATTTTTAGCTTACAGGTTCATAGTATTCAGCAGACTTTTTTACAAAGCAGGAAATTTTAAAGACAATTCCACATATACTGGCAGTTTTTCTGTCACATTTCTTTTTGTGTCCTGCAGAATGTCTAGCAGACTCTTTCATGAAGCAGGAACCCCTAACAATTATCTCAACTTTGGGCAAGTAGCAGTCATTTCTCTATTGGTCCTGCATGTCCAGTTCATCACTACGGGCAAGAACAGTTTATTACCCAAATGGCTAGCAAACTCTATAAGGAGCCTCTTTGATGCCCATCTTCCTCTTGAAGTAGCTGGTGCTGTCATGAGCATATGAGTCTCATTGTCATGGAAAGTCCTAAGTTCTTAAACATTTTAAATGCCATATTCTGAAGGTCTTGAAAGTTTTGAAGAATACCTATCCACCTGAAATATACCTCTGTACATCTAGAAAAATCTAACATGACTACAATCTTGACTATTACAAATTACTCTCTATTAGGTTCGCTTTCTTAATTATACATTAAATTGTTAAATAAACTGTACAAACACAATATCTTAATCAAGAGCAGAAATATACATATAACAACATTGCCCTTAAATTTTTTTAATAAACCAAGATCTAAACCAATGCAAATTATTCATATCTATATAATATATCCCTTTAAGTGTAAACAAACATTTATAGACAATATTTGGGAATGTGGGTGTAGTATTCTCCATACTGCTTCCTGCTGATTGTTGGGCATAGTAATTTTGTGGCTGTACACGGTGACCTTCAGGGGTTCTTGTTCTATCAAACCACATCAGTCTGGAAGCAATCCACAGGTTCTCACCCTCTGTGGAAACAAGAGAAAAACCTCTTTTTCAAAGCAACATATCCTTAGACACAAATCTTGAAGTCATGATACCTTTATAATATACACGCTAGTTCATTTTAGCAGCCCATACAATGAAATGACTTTCTGTTCTAAGCTCATTCACAGTCAAAAAATTCAAAGATAACACAATAATATACATAATACAGACTGTCTGTGAATTTTCCACTTTTACATGGCTTATTTTTCTTTACTCCTTTTAATCTATGACTATATGTATTTTGTCTCTTTAAAGACTTTACCCCTTTTTAAAAAATCATTTACTTCTTTTCCAACTCTTTATACTCTTTTTCTTCTCTTTTCCAAGCCTATGTACACTTACCCAACACTATGACACATCTGGATTTGTCTTTATTGCCTATCTGTAATTATTTACTGTCCAGGAGTGCTTTTTAAAATGCTAAGCACTTCTTAAAGCTTAAGTTGCTCCATTACTATGGTATATTCAGCACTTCTGGCTTACGGGCCTAGTCCAGCATGATGGAGCCACTGGCACCTCTAAGAGCCATGCACACAGCCCCATTCTCAGACATACAGCCAGTCCATATTGCCATCAGGCAAGCTGCAGTATGCTGCTCACAAACCCCATTAAAATATTCAGTCTCATGAAAGAGTCAGAGATTATACTGGCAGCATGGCCCAGAAGGCTGTCATTTCAAAACAATATGGTTTTTTTTTTTCCCATGTCCAGGAAGCTGCCATTTTGAAACCATGTGGCTGCTACTGCTGAATCAGCAAAACCTCAAAGGAGCCACAGCAAAGCCCATTTGGGAAAAAATGAGGCTAAATTTTGTCTTTTAGTGTCTAGAATTCCTTTGTAAGCCTTCTTATGTTTTAAGTGGATTTTATTTGGCCACATGCATGCCAATCTATGGGAAAGTAGTCTTTTATCCTGTTACTTGTATGATTTTTAATAAAGTGCTGATTAGCCAATATCCAGGCAGGACGTATACGCGGGGTGGCAAAGCAGAACGTAGAGGTGGGGCAACAAGAATTCTGGAAAGAGAAAAGTTTGAGTCTCTAGCCGTGACCCAGCCTCAGAGACAACAAGATGTAACTGCCTCAACAAAAAAGGTACCAAGCCACATGACTAACTCAGACAAGAATTATGGGTTAATGTAAGTTATAAGAGTTAATACAAAGCTTTAGCTACTAGGCAAATCAATTTATGATTAATATAGGCATCTCTGTGATTTCTTTGGGACGTAACAGTGTGGGAACAAATACTTTAGACAACATTTTTGTAAATAGTTTTGTTGTAGCTTTATAACCCTCTTATTTAGATAAAAGGGGAAGGTATTTTAGGAATTCAGTCAATAGCCATTTAGATACCAGCCCATTACGGCATGGACTGAGGTATTATAAGCACAGACAGGAATTGTGCTCAACCCTCTTTTTTCTTTCACTCTGTTGGTGGTTGTAGTTTGGTTCACAACCCCAGCACCAATAGAGCAGTGGAATGCAGCAACTTTCTATTGTGAGTAATATGCAATAAATATTTAATATCTTTTATTATGGGCTCTTGTTGACCTCTTCTATTTGTGCAGCATTTTGTGGTGGTCTTTTAATTGCACTATGCCTTTTAAAGTGCAAAGATGTACCTTTCATCTGGTATACCCCTGGTAGTCATCTATATAAAAATAAGGGAGAGTGAAACTCTCCTTTTTTCTTGATTAGTCTTAATATCATTGGCAAGTCCAGCCATCACTGGCACTAGTGTCTACTTCTTCAGAATTGTAGCATATCCTGATGATCAGGTGAGACATCTAGCCTCCTGGACTGGAAAACTATTGGATGCTTGAACTTTCTATTGATAGATAACCATTGTTGGACTAGCAGAACTATGTCCTGTAAGTCACTCTAATAAATTTTCATTCTATATCTATATAATCTTTATCTATGAACTACTTTTACACTGCCATACAGATAGATAGGTAGATATATAGATGATAGATAGATAGATGATAGATGTATTGATATATAATACTGCCATATAGATAAATATAGGTATTGATATATAATATGGTTAGATGCATAGATAGGAAGATGATAGAGAGGTATAGGTATTGATATATATATATAATATAACCAATAGAATGAAATTATACATATGCATATACACACATATAGCATATATGAATATATTCAGTAGAATTAATTTATAAATATGTATTATATGTGTGTATATGCATATGTATAATTTCATTCCATTGGTTATATTCCTCTAGAGCTGAGGTTCTCAATCTGTGGTCCGTGACTCCTTGGGTATTGAATGATACTTTCACAAGGGTTATCTAAGCCATAAAATCACATACATATTAATATTACATTTCATAACTGTAGTGAAATTACATTTGTAATGTAGCAATGAAAGTAATTTTAATTTTGGAAGTTACCACAACATTAGGAACCATATTAAAGGGCCAGGATGTTAGGAAAGTTGAGAAGTACTAGCCCGGAGAACCTGTCAAATATTAGGTTCTTACCTCAAGTTCTGGGAAACAGCCAAAGGTAATAGTCATAACTTATATTGTTTTGAGAGTCTTTCAGACAACTCTGACCAACAACATGAAGTGAAGTTTCCCATGCCTGGCTCTCGGATATTAGTTAGATATTCTATGACTCTTGAGAGAGCCATTATTGCTAAGTGTGATATAATTCTCTCTCTCTCTCTCTCTCTCTCTCTCTCTCTCTCTGCATCTTAGTAGTGTTTATTAAATAATATTTCCCTATATTTTTAAAACATCCTTAGTGTAACTTTCCTTCCACCTTGTTCCTGTCTGTTACATTCTCTTCTGTAATTCCCCATTAAAGCATTCCCATTTTCTGTTTTCTTCCCCCTCCTAGCATCTGTGTGCTATTGATCTCTATGACTACTTCCCCCCTGAGTTTTAGGAAAATTTTTTTACAGTAGCATTGAAGCAAAGAATTGTCAATTTTGCAGAATAATTTTTGATATTGACCTAGTGCTATGATGAGTAAAATAAATTATTCCTCCAACAGTTTTATTTCCTGTAGATTTGCAACTAGATTCAGTTATTATATAACTTCAATAATAAATTTTCCAGTTAGAGTTTTCTGTGGATAAAATAATACTTTTCTGGGTTATTTTTCCTGTTTATTTTTAACTACTTACTGCTCTTTCATAAGCAGTATGAACATGAAAAATTAGGGAAGATGGAATTTGTTTCTGAGTTTTGTACACAAAATCTGTGCTATATAAAATTAAACTAATATCACATACTTTTCACATACTTGTATTTCCATGTATAATGTATAACTTTTGTGAAAAATTTTTATTTTAAGTGGAGGATGTAAGAGGGCTTTAGGTTCATCATAGACATTGAAATTCTTTCCCCAACCTAGGCAATTTTCATTTGAATACAGGCAACTGTTTTTACTTTTAAAAAATTTTAAATTACATTTTGACAATTTTATGCATGTATATAAACTATTTTGATCATATTCTCCTCTTATTCACCTCTTCTGTCTTAGCTAACTCATAGTCCTCTGGATCCATTATTTTTCCCATCACATCACCCGTACTTTACTTAGCTTTTTATTATTATAAAATTCACTGAGCCGGGTGATGGTGTCACACGCCTTAAATCCCAGCACTTGGGAGGCAGAGGCAGGCAGATCTTTGTGAGTTCGAGACCAGCCTGGTCTACAAGAGCTAGTTCCAGTGCAGGCTCCAAAGCCACAGAGAAACCCTGTCTCGAAAAACCAAAAAAAAATATTCACTGAGTTTATATAATTGTAATTTGCATATGCATGATTGTGAGGTTATTAATACATCAAGGACAATGTCAGTGGGTATATCACTGAAGAGAAATAAACTTCCTTCAGTGACCATTAACTGAACCATTAGTTGAAGATCTCATTTGTCCTGACCCCAATCATTATAGAAAAATGATGTGCTTTATTTTGTACAAGATTTGGTTAGGTAATCATAGCTGCTTTGAATTTGTGAATGAAATAACCACTTCACAACAATATTACAGTATTCCCATCATCTATTCATAACCTGGACATTACATTCTTTCTGTTCCAATGATTTTCCCTGAATCTTTTGTGGAAAAGTACAGGCTATAAACTTTTTTCTAGGTCTGATCATAGAGTAGTCACTTATTCTCTGATTATTTATTGGTTATGAGTCTTTTCATTAAATGATGTCCACTGCAGCAAGAAGTTTATCTAGGTACAGCCAAGAACACAATAAGGTCATAAACATAAGTATTTATAAAACAGTTTTACATGTCCATTTATTAAAACAGTAATGGGCTCCTCCTCCTTAGGGTCTGTGACCTTCTGAGAGATTTTAGTCAGATCTGACTCCACTTGTAGAGTGCATCTCAAATCTCAAAAAAAAAATTGATTGGTTATTCCACAACAATAAAGACTACTGTATAAATGGGCACATCCTGCCTGATTGACCTAATATGTAGAGTTCAGGGTCCATTATGACCCTCTGATGACTTCTCTGCCAACACCCTGTGTAGTACCCTACCCTCCAGAACTATTAAAGTTAACATATAGAAGGGCATTTTTTGGCTGTGTTCTAGCCTGATTTGTCTACTTTACAAACAAAGTATGGAACATCTCCAGAAATAAGGTCTTATTATCAAGTTCTGATGGGTAACTAAGAGCAACTACAATATCTGGTGTTATAGATACCTCTAAGGCCTTTCTGATGAGCAGGTCAGAGGGAGATAGTCAATGCCTGTTGTTGGTCTTGCTGTTTAATTGTTCATGGTTTCAAGTAGCAACATTATCTACCAATGCATTATTAATTATTTTTCCTTTAATATTTAAAAATTAATCTACAAGGTAATAAGTTTTTTAAAAATTAACCTACAAGGGATCTCCATAAGTCTTCAGTTTTAGTTACACCTTCTGAAAGCTCTCATCTCCCAATAAAAATATGAACAATGTAGGTTAAACTTAATTATTGTCAAATTTTCTGTAGGTACTAGGGGTTGAGCTTAAGCCATACATGTGTTAGTCAAGTGCTCTACCACTGAGCTACATCTTCCAGCTATGCAATCATTTTAAGACTGTAAGTCTAGCCTGTAGTTTTAAGACTGTAGTTCAGACTGCAGTTTAGGGTTTCAGCTAATCTCAGAATTCTTGGAAAAACCCAAACCTTGGAGATGACCTTTCTAAATGTACTGCCTTTGATATTCAAATTAAAAAGAAGAACCCACAAAATACTAAACTTTGCTGATCATAGCCATAAGAAGAGAGCTACTTTTATAACTATTATCATAATATCCTTCATGAAACCATAATAGTTAATGTTATAAATAAGTTATTAACAGTAATACAAAATAATAAAATTAGTAGTTGAATCTGAATTCCCAGTGAGGCAATTATCTTCCTTGGCATTTTGAGAGTATTTTGAAAAGAACTAATGTTGTCAAGATTAGCCAAAATCATAGAAGAAAGAATATTATAGCAGAATGTAAGGTTCGTTATGGTTATTGAGATATGGAAAAGAAAATTATCCTATATTTATAAGCCTTCTGATAACAATAGAATGTATAAGATGTATTTAAACATCTATAAAGTTTACTGTATAGATTTAGAGAATTGGTGAGATGGAGAGAAGAAGGAGGGTCTTTTAGAAGCTCTGCTGTCTACAAACAGTATTAATGGACAGGTTTGTGCTCCATTAAGCATGTATCACATAGGAAGTGCAAGGCCAGCTTATAAGCATTTACTAATGTCACTTGTTAAATCAAAGCTTCATTGCATTCAGTCTTTTAAGGGAGATGATGTTCTCGTAGCTTGCTCTCTGACAAATTAACAGCAAAATGATGCAACCTTTGTAGGATCAACAGAGAGGACTTAAACCACTGCGTGGATAGAATATGCTAATGTTCACAGATAGCTTTGATAAACCGTGTGTTTTATAAACCCAATATTATTTTATTAGCTGAATTTTCTATTTTCAGGTGTTTTCTTATACTGCTGACAAAGAAATTCGAACTGATGACTTGTGCCTGGATGTATCCAGACTCAATGGACCTGTAATCATGTTGAAATGTCACCATATGAGAGGAAATCAGCTATGGGAATATGATGCTGAGGTATGATGTTTGCTATGACTTACTCATCACTAGCACTTAAGCTCAGTTATTTCCTTCAAAAAAAAGCCAAAGAAGAAATGTATTTTTATATTTATACTCATATTTATATAACATTGGGGTGGCATATCATATAAGCTGGATTTTGCCAAACTAATTCAGTGCTATAAAATCATTTTATGTGGTAAAAACTTTTTATTTCCAATGTAAGTCCAGTAAGATATGCTTCTGTGAGATGTACTTATAAATATCTACATATAGAAAAATATGGAAATATGTTTTTATTTTAAATCTGTTCCATTACAATATTTGATATTTATAATTTTCAATCTAACACTTAATAGACCTGATAAGATTGTCAAGATTTATTTCCTTTTCTTGCAAACAATATTATAGGGAATCTATTTCTATTTACCATAGAGGATTTGTGGTAGAATCAAAAGCACTAGTTAGGAATAGAGATAGCCAAGTAGTCAGGTCACAGCATATCATTCCCTTATGATGGAGAGGAAAGTAATGAAAACAAATAAAATTAAGAAAAATACATTCTGAGAATTTACTTAGGGCATTTGCAAAAATTACTTCAGTCATCAGATGGAGCTAATAAAAAAGAGATGTGTCCTCTTTCAAAGGCTGATCCTCAAAAACACTCTAATTTCTTCCAAATCTCTTGGTTTAGGAAAATGAATTGATCGTTGGGTTATATGTTAGCCAATATGAAATAGAAACTGATACTTTCATAAAATCTTAAACTATATTCTTATGAGATAGAAATGTAATAGAGGTAAACATACTCTATAGTTGCAGTGCTCCACAAAAACCTATTTTTTCAGCATCTCTGGTATCATTGCTGTAATAACAAGATCTTATTTTAAATTTCTTTTGAATACCATTTTAAACTCCAATACTTTCTGGGCTGATATGCTGAATAGAAAAAAATAGATCAGTTCTTACAAGATTAGAAATGCTTGTGTAAGGATAATTTGGGGCCTAAATTTTGAATATTGCCAGGCTCTGAGGACATCAGATATCTTCTGGGACATAAAGACAAAACCTTGAATCTTCCCACATTGCATTATTATGCTCTCCACTGACATCTTTCCTGCTTTATTTGACCACCAATAAACTTGAACTTGAACTGTTCAAATATAATATTTGTTATGCCCTTACTTTACATTAGGTCTCTCAAAGAAGATCTCTCTACTGTATTCAAGTGTGGAATATGGATCTCTTGTCTGATTTGACCTATTCTGTGAGAAAAAGAATGATAGGGGTTCTGTGAATAGTGTTTATTGTTAAATAAAACATTGTGTTCTTGCTACTTAACTCTTCCCAAATCCTATAACATCATTAGGTTTTTGCAAAAAGCATTAAAATACAATATATGCTATTAAGAAAGATTATTTATTTTAGAAGATAAAGCTGTGTTCATTTCAGTATAACGTCCCAATCTTTAAAATTTTCTGAAGCTCTTGGCTAAACAGTAGCTTCTATGGTCACAAGTAAAATTCTCCTCTTTGATAATATTGCTGACAATTGCATTTATATATTTTTTACTATAATTAACATTTATATTGAATACTAAATATTTTTAAGAAATGAAAATCATAGCTTTACAACTAGAGAGACATTTTGCATATTTCTTCTCATAATTTTATTCTTCTGTAATTTTTCATAGAACTCTAAATTCTGAGATATATTAGTTTTAGGGGTACTCCTAAGATGCTTGCAATATGCCATCTATTTTAAGAATTTTTATTGTAAACAAGTAATCTCCTATCAAAAACATTTGTCATCATTTCATTTCTTCCTATGTTTATGCATTAGAAGATAAATTCTGGTGTTCCACTTACATATTGGCAGTTCTGCTGTCATCAATGAGAGATGGTTTAGCTGATAAAGATGCTTAATGTACAAGACTGGAGATTGGAGCTCAGATGCTAGAACTGAGAAAGCTGGAAAAAGAACTGACTACACAAAGTTGTTCTCAGACCTCCACATACATGTGTGTGAGAGCTCACCTCTCTCTCTTTCTCTCTCTCTCTTTCTCTCTCTCTCTCTCTTTCTCTCCCTCTCTCTCTCTCTTGCTCACTCACTCACTCTCTCTGTCTCACACACACAGTAGTGAATAATAATTATAAAATAAATGTGTATGTATGTGGATGTGGAGACACCATATGAGAATGAAAGAGTAGCACATTATTATCCTCTGCCCACTAAAAATTATTGTTGAAATTTGATTACGTTTTGTGGTAACTAAAAGGAGTATAATATAGTTGTGAAAGTAAAATAATTTTGATGGCTTTCTTTACTTCTAAGTGTTACATTTAAGGACTTTTCTTCCCATACCATATACTGATAACTGCTATAAGTAGTGATTCTATGGTGTAGGAGGGTCTTCTGTATTTGGGTTGCTTTCATTGCTTAATAAAGAGACTGCCTTGGGCTTTTGATAGGGTAGGACTTAGATAGGCGGGAAAAAGAGAACAGTATGCTGGGAAGAAGACAGAGACAGAGAGCCACCCAACATGAAGCTCCCAAGTCAGACACACTGAATCTTTCCTGGTAAGCCACGACTCGTGGTGACACACAGATTATTAGAAATGGGTTAAACAAATATGTGAGAGTTAGCCAATAAGAGGCTAGAGCTAATGGGCCAGGCAGTTTTTCAATGAATACATTTTCTGTGTAATTATTTCAGGTATAAGTTAGCCTGGACCAAAAGCAGGCCCGTGGCTGGGAGATGGATGCCGGGAACGCAGCCCAGGCCTCATTACTACAATTCTAGAGATAGCAAACTCTCCTGGAACTTGTTAGAAGTCCAGAATCTGAGACATGACGTTTTAACACGTGAAATCCAAGTTTCTGGTTTTTGCTTTCTTTTGTATATTTATTCCCTGGTCTTTAATATGCATATTACAATTTGATCTAGTCTCTAAGCAGGGATAAAGTGCTTCTGTATTTTGTTTTGATTTTATGTGCATGAGTGTTTGCCTGAATGCAGTCTGTGTATCCATGCTCCTGGAGGCCAGAAGAGAGTTATGTATCTCCCAGGACTGGAGTTACAGATAGTTGTGAGCTGCTATGTGGGTGCTGGGAATTGAGAGAGGAGCCAGTCTTCTTAACTGCTGAGCCATCTCTCAAGCCTTCTTTCTATAGACTGTTGAAAACCAATGCAAACTTAGGAAAGGACAAAATAAAAGGGACTTTGGAAAATGCAAAGACTTCAGGGAACCCCGTGGAAGAAATAAAAAGGATGGGAGATGCCAAGGTATGAAGAAGTTCCTGTTCTGTGGTTCTGTTCTCTCATTCCAACACTGGAAGAGGTTAAAGAGGAATGGAGCTGCTTGCTCCCTCTTTAATCCAGTTCTTTGTCATTTGCTAGCAAGGGTAAAATTTCTCTTCTTTGAGAAATCTCGGAAGTGATGCAGTTTTGAGTCAGAATAAAACTCAGTGGAGTTCACAAAATTACAGAGCTGAAACAAACGTTAAACTTCTCTTTTTTGAGCTTTGTCAGGACGACCTGAATCACAAAGATTACCCTGCTAGGGTTTAGGTCCTAATAAAGTTTTCAAAGAAAGCTAGTTACTAGTCCAATTGTGAATGTCACAGTGTGAAGTGTTGAAATATTCCATTGCCTTGTCTGCCCCGTTCCTTTCAGTCTGTGAAAAGAAACAGCCATCAATAGGAACACAGAATCTTCAGAACAGGCAGAACACCGCACGCCTCTAAGCATGGAGTCTCTCTTGCTGGTTTGGTTTGTTATCTGCTTAGGTGAACAAAGGAAAAAAAAGGAAAGAAAGCTGATGGGTGGCTGCGATTTCTCTGTTTGCTTAGGACATTCTTGCCTTACCTTACAAAAGAGTTATTGTCAGTCTCTATGTTCTTAATAACGCTGTGTCAATAGTGAATCAAGGTGTCTGGCATTAAAGCCAGAAGTTTCCTCCAATACTAATTTGCCTCCTGAGGTAATTGAAATACCACAAATAATTAGATGCTTTCATGATGCGGATCTGGTAAACAGGGCAGACAGTGAGACCCTGTTACAAACAAGCTAATGCTAACTAACAGACACTTGCAGTATCAGATTGTAACCACATAAGAATGTCTCCTTTCCTTAATGATAAGAAAATATGTCTGCAATAAATCTTATCTGTTTAAAATGCTAAATAGCTATACAACTACTCTATCACAATAATGGCTTAGAAACTTTAGGTAAATGTCTTCATAAGATAATTAATATAAAAGTTATGTTCTAATTGAGTGGAGCTAGATATGTATTGGTAAAAAATGCCTATCTCTGGCTAAAGGATTTGCAGTACCTTGTGGTATGATTGAGCATCCTTTGGGTAAAGTGGTATTGCTGGTTCTGGAGGTAGGTTATTTCCTAATTTTCTGAGAAAGCATGTGCTTAACTATGTTTATAGCAGCCTTTGTAATAGTCAGAAACTGGAAACAACCTAAATGTCCTTTGACCGAAGACAAAGATAAAGAACATGTGGTCTATTTACACAATGGAGTAGTACACGACAGGAAAAAATAATGACATCTTGAAATTTGCAGAAAAAATGGATGGATCTAGAAAATATCATATTGAGTGAGGTAACCCAGACCCAGAAAGACAAAAATGTACTCACTCATAAGAAGCATTTAGACATAAAGCAAACAAAACAAGCCTACAATTTCTCAACCACAGACAGCCTTGACAACAAAGAGGACTGTAAGAGAAACATACATGTATATAATCTATATGAGTAGTAAAGGACAGGAGCTCTTGAATAAATTGGAAGTGTGGGGATCATGGGTGAAGGTAGAAGGGGAAAGGGGAGGAAGGGAGGAGAGCAGAGAAAAATATATAGCTCAATAAAAACAAAACTAAAAAGAGTGGCAGTTCTGACTCTCCTAAGTAGCTTTGTAAAATATATTTTAATTAAAATACAATTACATCACTCTTCCATCCCTCCCCCCCACTACTTCCATGCTTCCTCCCTCCAAATTCTAATACCTTCACTCCCTTTCAAATTGACAATTGATTATTACCTTTATATAATAGAGATACAGTGCACAGATACAGAAATACAACCTTTTGAGCACATAAAAGTCAATGTTTATTAAACAACACAACATGAATATTATTTGCACTCTGTTATGTCTGGCATCTCTAGTTTGATTTGATGAGATCATAAATATTTTTTTATCAGCAACACAGGATACATGTGATAAAAAATACTAATAATATTATCCTGACATTTTAGGGCCATGGAATATATCTTTGCATCAAGTTCAAACAAAGAGAACGCACCAAATTTTACATCACTAGACAACTTTGTATTCTTTTTTTATTAAAGTGCATGTTTCATCCATTTTATTTCACTTGGGTTTGTTATTTTACTCCCAACATCACATGTGTGTTCTAATCTAATCCAAATCTACATTTCCCTGCAGTATGAGTGCTTAATCATATTTCCTTTTGAACATCCAGGCAGCTACATACAGTGATACAATCTAATTTTAGATCAGAGCACTTCTGCTTAACAAACACTAATCCAGAAAAAAAAAGAGGGACAGAGCAAAACATGATGCTAAAAATAAGTGTTGCTTTTCACATGACAGGCAAATTGGCTGAGGAGACACTTGTTTTACATTCTATCCATAGGAAGCGATTGCATTGAACTTACTGAAAATACAGAGGCTTTTATTAAATCATTCTTAACCAACCTCTTTTATTTGCCCTTATCAGAAAGCAGGTAAATGGGAATATAATTTCAAGGTAAGTGGCCTACAATTACTGATCTCCCACATTCCTGTGTAGTAGAATTTCTAATAAATGATGGCTCAATTTACCATTTGAAGGTCATATCCATTAGACTAGCATTACCTTTCCATGTTCCCAATGACCCACAGCTTTGATTTCTTGCTAGAATCAGCAAATAGAAATGTCAGTAGATTAGTGTTGCATTTATATCCCTCTCTGACTGTTTACACTTTCTTTGTAGAATACCTGTATTGTTCTGGATATGCAGTTTGCATTCTTAAAATACCACACTAAATGTTTTCAATAGAAACATTTTGAGATTAAGATTTTAAAAAACTGTTATTTAGTATTTGGCCATGAGGTTTTTAAATCTATGAGATTTTCCTTATTTATTTATTTATTTTGAGACAGGATTTCACTGTTGCTTTGGAGCCTGTCCTATAACTAGCTTTTGTAGTTCAGGTTGGCCTTGAACTCACAGAGATCCGCCTGCGTCTGCCTCCCGAGTGCTGAGATTAAAGGTGTGTGCACCGCTCAGTTTAATCTATTAATTCTTATTAAGTCATAGCCTTTATTAAATTTTATGATAATCAAAGGTTAGTCTTTTTATCTTTCTATGCAAAAATGTAAATTTATTGTTCTTATTTTAAATGTTTAGTATGCTGACTGATATAGCTGTAGTCATTTCTGAAATCAGCTATGCCACCAGCTATATGTATTCATCAAAATATCATGTTTTTAATACAAGTGTTATGCTTTAGTTTTATCACCAAAATTATTTTCCTAGCCTGGTCCCATTTGGACCTGTGCAGTTTGAACTGTAGATTTGTAAGTAGCTTAAGACTTTTCAGATGCAAATACGTCATTGCAGAAAACACAAAGTTGTCCTATGTATCTTTAGATATTGTGATTCAAATTCTATACATAGCAGTGAAACACAATGCCCTACACTTTTTAACAGAATAACTAAGTGATGCTATGTTATATTCAAAAGATAATACTAGCTTTAGACTCACAAAACTCTGTTTAATTATCAGCATTTTAAATAATCCCATTGAAAAAGATATCTCTCAGTAAGCTACATGGTAGCCTGCAAGTCATATTTCTCCAAAAAATGATTAGTTGTGAGAGCCTCATAATGAAGTATTCATTGGAAAATTGACAAAAGCATGCATGAAATGCTCAAAGAATTAATAAAAGTATATAGAAAGGATTCCCACAATATAAATGAAAGAAGGATATTAAATTTGATGACTTCATTCTCATAGACATGTGATATATTTAATAATCATTTTCTTTTCTGGCCAGAAGATTTATAAAAATAAATGCACCTTCCTTTGCTTTCAAATAAAGAACACTAAATGACATGTGGTTTGGAAAGTAAGGACTATGGAGATGGGTTTGAGTGTTTAAATTTTCTCTTGATTTATAGCTTTGTAAAAGTACATCTTAATTCATCTTTTTCCTATTAATGATGCTTGAAATTTATAATTCCTAACAAGATAATTTTGTGCATTAAAATTACATTTTCTAGGTAAAGTTTCTAGCAATAAGAAAAATCAATTAGCAGTAGATGATGTTGCCTAATTAAAATATAGATACATCTATACTTAGTCAAGAAAACTAGTCAAGGTGTGTCATGGGCAGCATCA
>JAQHUG010000060.1:8970106-8994323 GCA_028555095.1 Dicrostonyx torquatus | reverse complement strand
CTGCAATACATGGGCACAGGAGATCACTTCCTATGCAAAACCCCAGTGGCACAGACAATAAGAACAACAATAAATAAATGGGACCTCCTGAAACTGAGAAGCTTCTGTAAAGCAAAGGACACAGTTATTTTTATTCTTTTGTACGTAGACTTCCAATTTGACCAGCACCATTTGTTGAAAATTCATCATCATGGTGAATGTTCTTTTTGATGTGTTCTTTGATTAGGTGTGTAAGCATTTTTTATATCTAAAAATGTATTATTTATTTATTTACTTTGGAGTATAACAAAGGTTTATTCATTTGGGGATAAACTAACAGTAAAGGTAATGATCAGCAATCCTCTGTGTATGCTGGGAACTGGAGGTAAGTCCAGCAGAAAAATAAAAGGCCATGCACACTTTTCATCTGTGCTTACAATACATGAGACCACACCAAATGTAAGCCAGGATCTTAAAGTTTACTGGCTGAAAGAGTTCCCCTAATACCTCCCCCTTTGACTAAATGAGAGAGTTATAAGCCTAATACAAAACTATACAATAAGAATAAGTATCAAGTATTATCCAGGGGAAAAGAAGACAAAACCATACATTAAAATTAGAATCACAACCATCATGAACAACATCAAACAAGAAGCATATATTAAATATTTCAATAGTTATCCTAACCTAAGAAGTCTAAGTCTTGTATTAAAAATGGCTTAGCTGAGTCATGAGAGGAAAATAACTATGACTATGTAGTCTTCAACCTCACCAAAGACGTGTGAAGGGACATAATATTACCTGAGAAAATAGGAAATGCAATCAAGCAACTTCCAAAAGTTTCAAGGCTCATTTTCAATGTCAGGGCAACCAACTCAGACTAAGGTCTAGAGTATCTGACAGACCATTTTTAGAGGTATGAAAGTTTGAAAAAACTGTTTTACCCTGTCTTGGCAAGTTTTGGAAGTCGTTTTTATTTGTATCCTGCTTGTTCAGTTTGGACACTATGCAATTTATCAGTGGTAAAGTCAGGGGCAGTTCTTTGCTCAAAGGTCAGTTTTGCCAAAAGCAAACTAGCTCCAAGTGGAGTGTCTTTGGTGACCAACATTTCTTGGAATTAGATCCATTCTGCCAGGAACAATCATGTCTCACATCAACAGAATCCTTAGTGATTTAAATGCTGTATTCTATAGTTCTTTGAAGTGTTTGAAGAATACCTATCTATCTGGAATACAATTTGTATGCATCAAAAGACCCTGATTAGTCTAATTGACTTGTAATTCTTAATACCTATATAACTTAAAGACTAAGGCTTCATACTAAAAAGTTGAACAATCTTTAAACAAATGTGCAGCAAATGACTGCAAATATAAACTTGTACAGAGGTAGAAATGTATAGTGCAATATGATAAATATATCCTAAAATTGCATCTATATAAAACATCTTAAGAAGAGGTAGAAACATGCATGCATACAATATGAGAAAATAATTTTGCATAGATGCACAACTATTATAAAAGGAAATAGGATCATATCCAATATAACAAATATAGTATGAATTTGTATCAATATACAAGTATCTATGCCAATGTAAATTGTGTATAAATAATAGCTCACAAATAATACACTAATCTATCTATTATCCCAGCCCACCCAATCCCCCCTTTTAAAAAAGAGGTCTCTGAGCCTACTTCATTTCCCTCTCCAACTTTATACCACTTATGACCAACCCCTAATAGATGTCCCTAACCCTGAAGACAAACTTGGTTGAGAGAGCAGATGTCATTTTCTAAAATTATTTCCCGCTGTCATGGGGGATGTTAATTCTATGGGATCCTGTGAAAACTGAAATGATGGTTGAGTTTCAGGATTACTGTCTGGTACATTTGGAGATATTCTTTGAGTCAGTAGGGTTTCTCTGAAATTCTTTTTTTTTTTCATTTTATTTTAAAAATTGCCTTTTTCACTTGACATTCCAATTTCAGTTCCCAGTTCCTCCCATCCTTCTGCTCCCTCCATATTCACACCCCCACTCCAATCCACTCCTCAGAGAGGATAAGGCACATTATTTTGAGGAAGAGTCAAGAACCTCCCTACTATATATATAGGCTGAGCAAGGTATCCATCCAAAGAGAATAGGTTCCATAAAGCAAGTACAAGCAGTAGGGATAAATCCTGGTCCCACTGCCAGTGGCCCCATAGTCTGCCCTAGCCATACAATTGTCATCCACATTCAGAGGGCCTAGATTGTTCCTCTGTTGGTTCTTTCCCTGTCTGGCCAGAGTTGGTGAGCTCCCCTTAGCTCAGGCAAGCTGTTTCAGTGGGTATCCCCATCATGGTATTGATGTCTTTGCTCATATTCTCACTCCTCCCACTCTTCGACTGGACTTTGGAAGCTCATTTCAGTGCTCCACTGTGGACCTCTGTGTCTGCTTCCAACAGTTGCTTGATGAAGGTTCTATGGTAACATTTATAGTAGGTGTCAATCTGACTACAAGGGAAGGCCAGTTCTAGCACTCTCTCCATTAATGATTAGGGTCTTAGTTGGGGTCATTCTTGTGGATTCCTGGGAATTTCTCTAGTGCCAGGTTTCTTCCTAGCCACAAAATGGCTCCTTCAATCAAGATATCTCTTTCCCTCCTTTCTCTTTGTCTCTGTCCTTCCTCCATCTTGACTATCCTATTCCCTCATGTTCTTCTCCCTTTTCCCTTCTGCCCTCTCTTCTACCCCCACCCCTTATGCTCCCAATTTTGTCAGGAAATCTTGTCTATTTCCCCTTCTTAGGAGGACTTATATATGTTTCTTTAAGGGTTCTTCTTTCCACTTAGCTTCTCTAGGGTTGTGGATTATTGGCTCAGTATCCTTCTTTACAGCTAGTATTTACTTATGAGTGAGTACATATCATTCTCATCTTTCTGGGTCTGGGTTTTCTCACTCAGGTTTTTTTTTCTAGTTCCATCCATTAGCATGCAAATGTCAGGATGTCATTATTTTCTTTTACTGTTGAGTAGTATTCGATTGTGTATATGTACCACATTTTCTTTATCCATCCTTTGGTTGAGGGACATCTAAGTTGTTCCCAGGTTCTGGCTATTAAAAATAATGATGCTATGAACATAGTTGAACCAGCGTCCTTGTAGTGTGTGATTGAGCATCTTTTGGGTATATGCCCAAGCGTAGTATTTCTGAGTCTTGAGATAGATTGATTCCCAATTTTCTGAGAACCGCCATACTGATTTCCAGAGTGGTTGTATAAGTTTTCATACCCACCAGCAGTGGAGGAGCATTTCCCTTAATCCACAATCTCTCCAGCATAAGCTATCATTGGTGTTTCTTGATCTTAGCCATTCAGACAGACATGAGATGGTACTTAAGTGTCCTTTTGATTTGTATTTCCTTGATGGTTGAGGATGATGAGCATTTTCTTAAGTATCTTTCAGTTATTTGAGATTCTTCTGTTGAGAATTCTCTGTTTAGATCTGTACCCCATTTTTTAAGTTGGATTATTTGGAAATTTGATGTATGTTTTCTTGAGTTCTTTATATATTTTGGAGATCAGTCCTCTGTCTGATGTGGGGTTGGTGAGGACCTTTTCCCATTCACTAGGTTGCCTTTTTGTTTATTGACTGTGTCCTTTGCTTTACAGAAGCTTCTCAGTTTCAGGAGGTCCCATTTATATATTGTTGTCCTCAGTGCCTTTGCTATTGGTGTTATATTTAGGAAGTGATCTCCTGTGCCCATGCATTGAAGTCTACTCCCCACTTTCTCTTTTGTCAGCTTTAGTGTGGTTGGATATATATTGAGGACTTTAATCCATTTGGACTTGAGTTTTATACATGGAGTTAATATGGATCTATTTGCATTCTTCTACATGTTGACATCCAGTTATGCCAACAACATTTGTTGAAGATGCTTTCTTTTTCCATTGTATTATTTTAGCTCTTTTTCAAAAATCAGGTGTTCACAGGTGTGTGGATTAATACCTGCATCTTCAGTTCAATTCCATTGGTCAACCTGTCCATTCTTATGTCAATACCAGGCTGTCTTCATTACTGTAGCTTCATAATACAGCTTGATGTCAGGAATGGTGATGCCTCTGGCAGGTCCTTTACTATACAAAATTGTTTTGGCTATTTTGGCTTTTTTGTTTTTCTTTATGAAGTTGAGTATTGTTCTTTCAAGGTGTGTGAGAATTGTGTTCGGATTTTGATGGGGAATGCATTGAATCTATAGATTGCTTTTGGTAGGATTGCCATTGTTATTATGTTGATCCTACCAATCCAAGAGCATGGGAAATCTTTCCATTATCTTGTATCTTCTTCAGTTTCTTTCTTCAGAGATGTAAATTTCTTGTCGAACAGACCATTCAATTCTTTGGTAAGTGTTACCCCAAGATACTTTATGTTATTTGTGGCTATTGTGAAGGATGATGTTTCTCTGAGTTCTTTCTCAGTTTCTTTATCATTTGTATACAGGAGGGCTACTGATTTTTTTGAGTTTATCTTGTATCCTGCCACATTATTGAAGGTACTTACCAGCTGTAGGAGTTCCCTGGTAGAGATTTGAGGGTCACTTTTGTATACTATCATATCATTTGCATATAGGGAGAGTTTAACTTCTTCCTTTCCAATTTGTATTTTTTTGTTGAACTAGATAAAACTTCAAGAATTATGTTAAATAGACATGGATAGGGTGGACAGCCTTGTCTTATTCCTGATTTTAGTGGGATTGTTTTGTGTTTCTCTCCATTTAGTTTGATGATGTTTATTGGCTTGCCGTATATCGCCTTTATTATGTTTAAATAGTTCCTGATATCCCTGGTCTCTCCAAGGTGTTTAACATGAAGGGGTGTTGGATTTTGCCAAATGCATTTTTTAGTATCTAAAGAGATGATAATATGCCTTTTTTCTTTCTTTTTATTTATATAATGGATTACATTGACAGATTTTTGTATGTTGAACCATCCTTTCATCTCTGGGATGATGCCAACTTAATCATGGAAGATGATTTTTTTTGACTTGTTCTTGGATTTGATTTGCTTGTAGTTTGAGTATTTTTCATCAATGTTCATGAGGGAGATTGGTCTGTAATTCTCTTTCTAAGTTAATTTTTTTTGTGGTTTTAGTATCAGGGAAATGTAGCCTTATAAAAACATTTTGGCAGTATTCTTTCTGTTTCTATTATGTGTAGCAATTTGAAGAGTATAGGTATTAGCTCTTCATTGAAGTTCTGGGAGAATTCTGTACTAAACCCATCCAACCCTGGGCTTTTTGGGGGGGGATCTTTTTGATGACTTTTTCTATTTCCTTTCAGATTATAGGTCTATTAAATTATTCAACTGGTCTTTATTTAATTTTGGTATGTTGTGCTTATCCAGAAATTGGTCCATCTCTTTTTCATTTTCCGATTTTTTGCAGTACAGGTTTTGTTTATGACCTAATGACTCTCTGGTTACCTCAGTATCTGTTGTTCATTTCTGATTTTGTTAATGTGGATGTTTGTTGTTTTCATTTCTGATTTTGTTAATGTGGATGTTTTCTTTTTGCCTTTTGATTAATTTGGATATGGGCTTGTCTATCTTGCTAACTTTCTCAAAGAACCAACTCTTTGTTTCATTGATTCTGTGTATTCTTTTCTTTCTTTCTATTTTATTGATTTTAGCCCTTAATGTATTTATTTCCTGTCATCTACTCTGCCTGGGTGAGTCTGCTTCTTTTGGTTCTAGAGCTTTCAGGTGTGCTGTTATATTGCTTGTGTGAGATTTCTCTACTTTTTTATGCAGGCATTTAGTGCTATGAAATTTCCTTTAGCATTACTTTCATAGTGTCCCATAGGTGTGGATACATTTTACCTTCATTTTAGTTGAATTATAGAAAGTCTTTAATTTCTTTATATTTCCTTGCCTCAGGGTTGACTCAACTGAGAACTGTTCAATTTCTATGAATGTAGGCTTTATGCAATTAGTGATGTCGAATCTCACTTTAAGCCATGGTGATTTGCTAAGATACAGGAGGTTATACCATTTATTTTTGTATCTGTTGAGGTTTGCTTTGTCACTGATTATGTGTTCAGTTTTAGAGAAGGTTCCATGAGGTGCTGAGAAGGGGATACTTTTTTGTTTTTGGATAAAATATGCTATTGATATCTGTTAAGTCCATTTGAGTCAGGACATCTGTTCTTTTATTTATCTGGTAAGTTTCCATCTGGTTGACTTGTCCATTGGGGAGAGTGAGATGCTGAAGCCCCCTACTATTGGTATGCGGGGATTGATGTGCAATTTAAACTTTAGTAATTTTCTGTTATATATGTTGTTGCTCTTTTATTTGTGGCATAAATGTTCAGGATTGAGAATTCATCCTGATGGATTTTTCCTGTGATGAGTGTGAAGTGTCCTTCTCTTTATCTTCTGATTGATTTTAGTTTAAATTCTATTTTGTTAGGTATTAGAATAGCTACACTTGCTTGTTTCTTAGGTCCATTTGATTGGAAAATACTTTCCCAACCCTTTATTCTGTATTAATGTCTGTCTTTGAGGTTGAGGTTTTTTTTATATACAGCAGAGGGATGGATGCTGCTTTAGTATTCATTCTCTTAGCCCTTGTCTTTATAGCTGAACTGAGTCCGTTGATACTAAGAGATAATGATGACCAATAATTGTTAATTTCTGTCATTTTTTAGTGGTACTGTTTGTGAATTTCTATTCTATGAGGTTTGCTGGTATAAGGTTTTCTGTTGCTTGTATTTTTTTGGGTGCAGTTAGCTTCTTTGGGTTGGAGTTTTTCTTAAAGATTGGATTTGTGGATAGGTATTGTTTAAATCTGGTTTTGTCATGGAATATCTTGTTTTCTCCATTGATGGTGACTGAAATATTTGTTGGCTATAGTAGCCTAGGTTTGTATTCATGATCTCTTAGTGTCTGCACCACATCTGCACAGGACCTAATGACTTTCATGGTTTCCATTGATAAGCCAGGAGTAATTCTGATCGGTCAGCTTTTATATATTACTTAGCCTTTTTCCTTTGTCACTCTTAATATTCCTTCTTTATTCTGTATGTTTTGTGTTTTGACCTGAGATTCTCTCTTCCATCTCTTGTATTCTGTTAGTTATGCTTGCATCTGTAGTTCCTGTTTATTCACCTAGCTTTTCCATTTCCGGAATTCCTTCTGTTTGTGTTTTCTTAATTGCTTCTATTTTAATTTTCAAGCCTTGAACTTTTGAACTATTTGCTGCACCTCTTTGATTGTTTTTTTCTTGGTTTTCTTTGAGAGATTTGTTGATTTCTTCCAATTTTTGTCTTTTCTTCCATTTCTTTAAGGGAATCCTTCATTCCCTTTTTAAAGAAAATGGATCAATCTTCATAAAGTTATATTTGAAATCCCTTCTTCTGCTGTAGTAGGAGGCCACTTGTTCATTTCTCAGCCACACAGACTCCTAAGATAATCACAGAGAAACTAAATTATTTGCAATACTGTTTGGCCAATAGCTTAAACGTATTGCTAGCTAGCTCTTACATCTTAATTTAAACCATTTTTATTAATCTGTATATCACCATGTGGCTGTGGCTTAATGGCAAGTTTCCCGGTCATCTGTTCCTGGCATTGGCTACATGGAGTCTTGTGAGTTCACCTTCTTTCTTTATCTTTGCAGACTGGCTACACCCTGTTAAACCACTGGCTGAAAGCATCTTCTTTATTCATTAACCAATAAAAACAACACATATACATATACAGAATCACTTTCCACACCATTCTGCTTCTTCTGTGTTAGTATGATCAAGTCTTTCTTTTGTATGACTACTGGGTTCTGGTGTTACCATGTTGCTTTTTAGATTCTTTAATGAATTCTTCCATTGACACCTATCCATCTCTTTCTTCAATTGATGCTGGCAATGTCTTTGTCTCTTGGTCCAATTCTTGCAGTTAGTGTCTGTGTCTTTGGAAGGTGTACTGTCTTTGTCTGCATCTCAGGGAGCCCCTGAGGTCTTTCTTGGCCCTGCTCTCTTGGTTTACTCTTTTGGTCTACTCTGTGCAGTCACAGCCTGTGCTTCAGAGTTCCTCTGAGGTCATAAATGATAGGATGGTTTATGAGCAGAGTGGGACTTATAGCTTACAGGGTTTGATCGATGGGGTGGAGGTGTTGGAGCAGCTTACCTTCAGGAAGCATGCCTGCTGTCTGGTTAGAGCAGCTGAGACAGTTGGGGGAGGTCCTGGCATTTTGCCTCAGTACCTACTGCCTGTATAGTGGGGTGTACAGTTGGGTGAGTGATCACTCACCTCTTGGTCCACTCTGTGCATTTGCAGTCTGTGCTTCTGAGTTCCTCTGAAGTTCCTGAGTTAGCAGGGGATAGATGGGTTTGCTGGCAGAATGGGACTTGTAGCTTACAGGGTCCAATCAATGGAGTGGGGGTTTTGGAGCAGCATACCTGCAAGTATTTCACTGAGTATTTTTTCATTGATGTTTTTAAGTTTAATTGTTCTATAGTTCTCTGTCTTTGTTGAGTCTTCCTGTGGTTTGGGTATCATAAAATGAATTGGGCAATGCCCCTTCTGCCTCTATTTTGTGGAATAACTTGAAGAGTGCTGGCATTTGGTGTTAATAGTTCTTTGATAGTCTGCTAGAATTCTGAATTAAGACCATCTGGCCACAGGTTTGTTTCAGTTAGGAAATTAATAATTGCTTCTATTTCACTAGAGGTTTGTTTAAATTGCTTATCTAATCTCACTGTGTAAGAGGTACATACCTATTGAGAAAATTACCCTTTTCTCTTAGATTTTCCATTTTGGTGGAGTACATGTTTTTAAAGTATGTATGATTCTTGGTATTTCTTCAATATCTGTTGTTATGTTCCCCTTTAGTTCCTGATTTTATTAATTTGGATATTCTCTCTGTATCTTAGTTGGGACAAGTTTATATCAATCTTGTTGATTAGTATATTTTAGTTGGGTTCTAGGTCATCAACATAAATAACATAAATAAACATTCTTAAGAGTCAAAAGATTCCTATACTAGTTAGATATACTAACTTCATTTATAATAGTTTGCAAGTTGAGTTAACCGGAAGATCTTAATATAGAGAGATGATGTAATAACTTTTGCTAGGTTGATTAAGAATGTCAGAAAGAATTTTCCCAAGAAATTCAGTGCTTGAATTAGTTACCAGTATCAAGGCCAGTAGATCAAAGAGTTTGTCAGTTGAGATTTGACTTAATCTAAAAGAATTTTAGGGATTTATACATGTTTGAGAGTATGAGAATCCTGGAAGACTTCTGTCATCTATCAGAGGAGTTCGTTGGTAGATCATTATTAGTCAAAACCTAGAAAGACCTGGAGAACAGTTCTGGAAATCTCACCATGCTCTATTCATTAGTGTGGCAGAGATACCTCCACCAGAGAGTGGGTGGCTAGCTAAGCTCTCATTTAGATTCTATTTCTAATTTTCTTACTTTTTGAGGGTGACTTCTAACCATTTATCTATCACAGAAAATCTCTAGGACACCAAGTGGCAGCCACAAACTAAAGGTAAGATAGCCTGTATGCATAATTACAGGTAACAGGACTAATCTAGGAAAAATGCTGGGATGTAATTTCCAGGAATCCTCTAATGGTGATTCTGGGATGAAACACTCAGCATTGACTTTGGAGTGCAAGCCCTGACTAAATGAAAAATAGGCTCCTCAATTTATATGCTTAGTGGACTGCAAGTGTGAAAGTGAAATTGTCTTCAATTTTAGTCTCATGGGTCCAAAGATAGTACTAATGGGGACAAGGTCACAGGCTCAATCCCAACCTCTATTAGTATGCTTAACACCATTTAAAAATAAGTCTGCCCCACAGCCATAGATTGATTGCTAGATTTTAGTGAAATGGTTCATCAATTTATTCTAATGGGTATAGAAAAAAATGAGCAAAAGGCTTTCCTATGAACTATTCTGCACAGTGAAATAAAACAAAATACACTATAATCCATAGGCAATAATAGACTTTCATAGGAAAGGAAAATATCTACTCATCACAATCTACTTATTGACTTATAGGCAGTGATTTTATAGACTTCTAAGAGCAACATATAGCTCTTTAGACGATCTAATAATCATCTGCCTGCTTCTCAGTTAAACCATTCACTGTCATATCTGAATCATGTCCCTCATGTGTTTAGATAATCCACTGTGAATGGGCCACACATGTAGAGTTGGTAGTTAAACATACTCTCAATCATTGAAAAAAGTGAATATATGATTGTGCCTATTTAAAATGTAAGCATGGTTTTATAGCGTCATAGGATTCATTTATTTTTGTTTATATGAAGGGTTTTCTTGATTCTTCCTTAGCCAGGCAGAAGCAGTCCAAAACAAAACCCTCTTCTCAGGATCCTGTGATAGATAAAGCAAGGCAAAAGCAGTGTTAAGCCCTTTGAGCTGTATAGATGCTCTCAAGAAAGCAAGTCATTACCTCCTCCATCTCTTACATCTATCTATTTGCCTCTTCATAAGTGCCAAATCCCTCTGTTTCTATAAGTCTGCCTTTCTTATGTGTATAGCCTGTCTGAGAGGCTGGTCAAGGCACATAATGAAACATAGCGATGGTTTTGCTGGGAGGTCGGGATGTTGGCAGGAAGAGTTAAATCTTCTCTGTTAGAGTTTGTTAAGTATAAGTAAGTGAGTTCTTTTCTCAGAAATGCTTAGAGCAGCTTTAACCTTTAGCACCCTCCCCATTCTAGTCCCCAGCCACTCAAACAAAGGAGGAAAATTTAACACTGGGGTGTAGGGTTCTCTCTTCCTGATTTTGCCTGAATGAAATCATAAGATCCTATATAGTTTGTGTGACTCACAGTAACTTTGCTTAAACTTTGGTTTAGCCATATGGCAAATGAAATTTTAAGTCACATGAGAGGGAGATATTCATCCAAGGACACAGTCAGCATACAGCAGAAGCTTCAAGTAGAATACTGGGAGGACATGGAAAAGCTTGGTGTGTGGTGGCACTGTAATCCTCAATCAGGAGACTGAGGCAGGTGTATCTCCAGGTCAAGGTTAGTTTGAGACACAGAACAGATATAGCTTCAAATTTTGGGGAGAAAGGAAGAAGGGAAGGAGAGAAAGAGGGAAGAAGGGGACAGAACCCTTCTCATGAATGAACACACAAACATTAAGGAATGGTTGACGTATAAACATCATTTTCAAACAAATAGATAAATGGAAAAAATGAAATTGTCTTTCAATGTGGGCTAGCTAAAATGCTTTGCTCACTCCATTATACAGCAAATAATGATTGGCTGCCTATCTTGTACCTTGAGGCATACAACAATGAACACAACAATGAACAAAAGAGAAAATAATTCCCTAAACTTATTGAGAATATATTCTAGTCTGGAGAAATAATCAATAAACAGAACAAATAGCTAGGATATATAGCTTGCTAGAGGCAATTCCTCAAAGAAAGTAATTCAGAATGTGGGGTTATATAACACCAGGGAATCAAGAGGAACTTCTTTGCAGGGTGACCCAAGAAGGGATCACTAAAAATAAATTGCCTTATGTGTAAAGAATGAGAAAGAATGTCATGCCAGGATGCTGGGTTTCACAAGCAGAAAGCAACAATTATTTCACAATGATACATGGTGGCCTGGCCTGTGTAACTGGAGCAAAATAAGCATGAAAATGGTAGTATAAACTAATATTTGAGAAGAAATGTGAGAGACAATTGAGGAGCAGCCTGCACACCACAGTAAGAAATACTTAATGAAGTTGAAGTGGTAATGTATGTTATGCTAAAATATAGTATCATATGCTTAAGCATTTGTTAATAATATAGAACTTTTGGTTATATTGGTTCATTAGATGGGGGGAAAAGTGGAAAGAAAATTCTTAGAAGTAATGGTGATATCTACAGAACCTTTTTCCGTCATGAGGATGGACTACAGAACCTTGTGCATGTACACTACCCTACAGTCATGAAATTAACCATGGTGACTGTCTCATTCATTGATGCACATCTTAGAATTTAAAAATGTGTATGCATTAATTTGTATACCTTTTGTATGGATGTCATAACTCAATAACAAATAGGGAGAAAGAGATGAGCTACACACACACATTCACAGACACACACATATATTTGAAAGCATGAGAAATAAATCTTTGTTTAAAAATATAGAGTAGTGACATGATCTGATTTACAGTGTAATTGAATTCCTTAAATGGAGAAAGAAGGAAACAAATGAATATGCTACTGATAGCTTCCAGGTATTAAAATAACACTGTCATGGAATAAAGGATGACAATGCCAATGACAAGGGGAGTAGGTAGATTCTAGATAATCCTCATAAATGATTGTGGCTTTCCATATTAACTTAATATCTGTTTGATTGCCACGATTTCTGTCTTCAGTAAATTTATATTCAAGCAGAGGATTAATAATCAATTCATTGCTACAATTTCAGATATTGGGTAGTGATATGAGAAAAGCAAATCAAGGGGAAGAGAGAAGAGTGAGGCTGAAAGAGAGTCTTTTTAGCAGCTTCTCACTCTATGCTCTTATCATCCATATTTTAAAAGGATCACATTAGATTCTGAGATTCCTATGTGTACCTGAAACACTCAGAGCATAGATATGACAGAAGTTTTGATTGAGAACATCAATGGAGGAGTCTCAAGTACCTCAAGAGTTCTAGGAAAGAGTTCCGTGTGTGTGTGTGTGTGTGTGTGTGTGTGTGTGTGTGTGTGCGCTAAATTTGTAGAAATCCTTTGCATCAACTTTATGTACTAGAGTCTAGCCATACAGGATATTGGAGATGTGTATAATTATGAGTGAGACAGAGTAACAAGAATAGGCAAAACTATAACTAAACCATCTCATTTACCAGAAGATCTTATCTGAATGAAGAGTGGCAGCTCAGAGTGAATCACATTCTACTACATCCATGCATTAATTTTGTCTTGAAAAGATTAGAGAACACGTGAGTGAATTGGGGAGATGACTTCTCATTATTCTCTTCTAGTTGGGCAGATATTACTGGAGAGTATAACTGGAAGAAGAGGATTAGAAGGGCTTTCATGTAAGTATTTTCATCAGGATATGGAACTCTTTTTTTTTTCCTGGAATTATGGAACGAATTTTCAACATTGCCCCTCTTTCCATTTAGATAGCCCATTTGTGTTCTGTCTTCTTTGAATAAATCAAAGGTACAGAACCTACACATTCTAATTCTTCCTACCTCTTTCACACTGTCTATCTGCATTCCCATTCTTTTGGGTGGAACTTGGTAGCTTTGTAAGCATCTATTCATGAATAATGACAAGTTAGAAGAATGGCCAGCGATAACACTCCAGCCATGTTTGAGTTTCTCCTTCTTGGTATCTGTAAGTATTCTAAGTGGAGAGATGTGTCTTTCACATTGATACTGTTCCTTATCTCCAAGTTCTGCTAGTGAATGGTCTAATCATATTTTCCATTTGGAGCCTTACTTCCACTCTCTCCACTCTACTTCTTCATTAGTAACTTGTTTTGTCCCATGTTACCTGACTGAAATGAGTGACCCTAGCCACAGCAAGGCGCCTCCAACTCTTTGTCATGTCTTATGACCATGTGGTTGCTATGTCTAATCCCATTTGCTATTCAGTGGTCATAAATGTCTGTGGCTGGATAGTTGCTACTTCTGAGTTGTTATCACTTGTGCTCACTATCACAATCTTCCTTATTAATCATCTGATAGTGGCTACAATGGATTTAAGATGGTGCTCATCAGTATCTTGCCTTTTGTACTTGGCCTGCTTTCCAGTGTACAAACTTCTGCTGCTGCCAGCAGCTCTAAGTGTTCATTAAGTTAAGAGAAAGCTCAAGGCTTTTTCCACTTGAGCTGTCACTTGACTGTGGTAACAATATTTTATAATGCAACAGACCGAACTCCTACCCATCCTAGCCATCTGTCTTCCTATGACCAGCACAACTTTATCTCACTGTTTTATGGGACTGTGACACTCATGCTGAATCCCATGATAGATACTTTCAGAAACAAAGATGTGGAAGGGGTGGTAAAGAAATATATGACAGAAAAAAAATTAGTATATTCTTCTTTTGCTTCTAAAGTTGTGAAACAACACTCAGTTTTGTACTCACTGGTGGGGAAAATTGTATAAAGGTGTACGGCCTTAGCTTTGAAGTGTAGATGGTAAACATAGGGAAATCTTCAACAAATTCTCTTACCTCAAAATATTACTCCCCACTAATATATGAATTAACATTTAGAAATATTACTTATTAATTAGAGATAGGCATACATTGGCTCACTCACCTTCAAGTAAATGGGGTAATCAGAATTTTTTTCTTGTAAATAGACCTTAGCAGAAATACTCCTATCTGTTGGGTCCAAGCAAGGCATAACTTAAATAGAAAATTGTCTCTCTCCTTTCCTCAAAAGCACATAGAAAACCAGAAAACGAATATCAGAAACCTTGTAACTCTATTGAAGGCATGTCCTGTTGTGTAAGCACAGTTTCCCTGCTCCACTTAATCTCGGAATTATGGAAAATTGTGTCACAATCTTTTTCTATACCTGTGTAAGAGTTTTCAATTTCTCATTGTTTTCTATACTTTTTTATTAGTTTCAT
This sequence comes from Dicrostonyx torquatus, assembly GCA_028555095.1. Classification (NCBI taxonomy): domain Eukaryota; kingdom Metazoa; phylum Chordata; class Mammalia; order Rodentia; family Cricetidae; genus Dicrostonyx; species Dicrostonyx torquatus. Next base: position 8,979,736 of record JAQHUG010000060.1, on the reverse strand, counting down.
TTATATCCCTACTATCTCTATGAAGTGCTAAGAAAGACACCACAATGACCCCCCAACACTAATTATGAGAAATGCAGAACCAGACAAAGTAAATGAATTTTTAATAGCTGTATCGAATTATAATTCAAATCACATAAGTTGACCTCTAACCTTTTCTCACCAGGCTTATGAATGTACTTGAAATGATAGAAATGCAGATTATGTATTGAATACTTACTATGAGCCAGTCACTGAACTAAATTTCATCAGTGTTTATTATCATGCAGAGCTCTTAAAACAACTCATTGCTATTTTCAGCCCATACTAGAATTGAGGAAATAGAGGTTAAGTGATTAGTTTATAGATAGCTACAGAAGCAGTAAATGGAACATCCAGTATTTAAAGCAAGGTTTGGTTGACTATATCTGAGCCAGAAGAGCCTTAAATATTATTAATGTAATGATTTTAATCAACTTTATTGTGAAAGAATTTATGTGCAATAATCTTTTCCAATAACAGTGTGCAATTCTATGAGATTTTTTAGATGCTTACAGAATAAGCATGTCAATTTAAATCACATACAATCTACAGACCCAGGGAAGCTGATAAAGAAGAAAGGTCCAGAAATGTATCCGTCTCCTTGAAAATTGGAAATTGAATAGATTTTGTGGCTGTACAGGAGTGGCTAGGGATAGAAATAGGAGGATTGGGTAGGGTGGGAGGAGGGGCAGAGGAATAGATGGGCTTTTAGGGGATGATATGGAAACAGGATGCAGTGAAAACTTCCTGGAATCTATAGGGGGATCCTAGTGATGACTCCTAGTAGTGTAGGACATGGAATTTGAACTGGACATTTTCTGTAACCAGAAAAGGCTGCCGGTGGTGGGACTGATACAGCAAGCCAGCCACAAAACCTAGGACCTACAGCCTGTTCTGCTTGCAGGATGTGCTGGGGCTGTGGTAGCTCAGAGCCTGTGGGAGTGGCCAACCAATGACTGCTCTAACTACAGGCCCAAGCCAAGAGGGAGCCCATGCCAGACATTGTCTGAACGAGCAGGGAAGCCAGATGGCTCAGAGTTTTAGGGTAGAACCAAATTGACAACAACAACAAAGCAAAGTCAATGGAATGATTCCTAATGATTTTATAATCCCAGACCAGTGCTTAGCCCAACCATTGTCTGAGAGGCTTCATTTGACAGCTGATTGGAGTAGGTTAGGCTTGGGGAACCCTGCAAAGAGTGGGGGGAGGATAGTAGGAGCCAGAGTGGTCCAGGACATCAGGAGAACATGGCCCACAGAATAAACAGGGTTCATAGAGACTCACAGAGACTAAAGAAGCAATCACGGAGCCTGCAGAGGTCTGTACTAGGTCCTCTGCATATACATTGTGATTGGGTTTTCTTGTTTTTTGAGACAAGTTTTTCTGTGTAGCATTGGCTGTCCTGGAACTTTCTCTGTAGACCAGGCTGGCCTCTAACTCACAGAGATCTGCCTGCCTCTGCCTCCTGAGTGCTGGGATTAAGGGCATGCGCCACTATGCCTGGCCATGTTGTGATTATTTATCTTTGGTTTTTGTTTTGTTTGACTCCTAACAGAGGGAGCAGGGTTATCTCTAACTCTTTTACTTGCTCTTGGGACCCTTTTCCTCCTACTGGGTTTCTTAGTCCAGCCTAGATATGACGGTTGGTGTCTGGTCATATTGTAACTTGTTATGTGATGTTTGGTTGATACAACTGGATTCCTGCTCTATTCTGAAGGGAAACAGAGAGGCCATAGATTTGAGGGTAAAGAGAGGTTGGGGAAGCTGGAGGAGGGGAGTGAGAGGAGAGAAAGGAGAAAGAGGAGACTGTTATCAGGGAATATTTTATGAGAGAAGAATAACAAAAAAGAAAATACCCCACAATTTTATTACCTCTACAAGTTTTTTTTCTATTCTTTTGTAGTCCATCTTTTTCTCCTTCCCCAAGATTTGTGCAACCACTGATCCCTTTTCTTTGATCCTGTGTCAGTATTCATCTGCTTATATCCTCTACAAATGGAATGAAATAACATATACATTCATGTGACTGCCTTCTCTCACTCAGTCTGCTTTTAGACTGAAACCCATGTTGTTTCAGAAAGGAGAAATTTGTTCTTTATTTGTGGCTAATACACTATTGTACAAATTTACCATATCTTTTATACATCCATTCCTGTTGATGGGCATGATGTATTGATTTTCAAACTTTATTTTTCATAGTGCTCTGGGTTTAGTTGTGCCTGGAGCCTGCTAATAGTAATGAAGTTTTCTGCAGATAATTCCATTCAAAGGGGGAGTTCTACAACCAAAAGAAGAAAATTGCCAATCAATGATTTGTCCAAGACCTAGAAACATTGTGCAAGCACATGGAAGTCTAAGAGTTGGATATTCCTGCCTGCTGATCACACTTGTCTTCAGGCAATTTCACCAAGCAGTAATGAAGTCGTATCCTAGAAAGTTTGGTAGGGAATCAGAGACAAGTAGTTAGAAAAGCAACGTTGGAAACAAGGCCCAGCTGAGCAAGTGTACTTTTCTCACAGCTTGAGTACTGGGGTTTAATGCAACCTTCTGTCATACTACAAAGGAAGTATCAAGGATGCAGGACACTGTATTATGTGTTTATTAATCAAATGAACAAAAGCAAGATGAATAAAGAGCAAGATGATAAAAATGCTTCAACTGTTTTTTAACAATTTAATTTCTGAATGAATGCAACATTTATTCTTATTTTCTAATATAAGCTTTTATTAATATTTTATAGATACTTTAATAATATATTTGTAAGGATAGTGTGATAATTCTACAATGTATAAAGTGTGTAATGTTCAAATTTGGGCATATAAAACTTCCACTTTCTTGAATACTTTCTGAAATCTTTTATTCTTAATAACCCTGCATATCTGTGTGTCCGGCACACTATTTCAATACATCCATACAATAAGTACTGAAAACTAGTGTAAGAAATATTTAATTCTTCTGATCATTGCTTTGTATTTGAAGCTACCAAATATTCCCAAATATTGTTTATAAATGTTCTTTTACATTTAAAGTGTGAGATGATATAGGTATGAATAATTTACATTGGTATAAATTTTGCTTTATTGATATAAATTTAAGGTCAATTTTGTTATATATATGTATATTTCTACTCTTAATTAAGGTATTGTGATTGTGTAGTTCATTTAAAAATGTAATATATGATTAAGAAATAGGTTAATAATCTCTATAATAGTTAAGTTTGTAGTTATGTTAGTTAGATTTTCTATATGTGTATAGATATATTTTAAACAGGCATTCTTTATATATTTCAAAGACTACGAAACATGACATTTAAGATGTTTTAATAACTTAGGGCTTTTCACGACAATGAGACATGTCTGCTCTTGACAGCACCAAGCTACCTCCTGAGGAAGATGGGCATTGAAGAGGCTCTTTATGGAGTTTACTAACCATTTGGACAAGAAACTGCTCTTGCCTGGACTGCTTAAATGGACACAAAGAACCTGCACAAAGAGGACTGCTGAACTTGCCTAAAGGTGAGATGATCCTTCAGGGTTTCTGCTTCATGAAAGAGTATGCGAGACATTCTACAGGATACAAAAGAAAGTGACTGAGCTGTCTTTTAATTTTCCTGCTTCATGGAAATGTCTACTGGATACTATGGGCCTGTAGGCTGAAGATGGATGCCCCAACGGTACAGAAGAACTTTGGGTGGCTGTCCAGGCAGCGAGATGTCTCTGTCATTTCTAGAGTTTTGGAAGTTGCTTACTTCTTGTTTACTTAGGTAATATTATATCCTTCTGGAGTCTTTGATGGAGTTGAAGAATGGATAGTTATAGTTATAGTTTTCCTTTGTTATAATAAAAGATAAAATAGATATAAACATTGTAACTGTAATTCTTGCTTGATAACTGATTTGTTATATGTAATTTTACTATGTTAAAATGAAAGCCTTTCTTTTTTGTTTAAACAGAAAAAGGGGAAATGGTGTAGGAGGTGCTTTTGCATTTTGTATTGCTCTCATTGGTTAAATAAAAAAAACTGCCTTGGCTTTTGATAGGACAGAAATCAGATAGGTGGAGTAGACAGAATGGAATGCTGGGTGGAAGGGAAATGTGGCAGATGCCAGGATTCTCCAGCCTGAGGTGGGTTAGAATCTTCCTGGTAAGCCACATCCTCGTGGTGAATACAGATTATTAGATATGGGCTGAATCAAGATGTGAGAGTTAGACAATAAGAGGCTAAAACCAATGGGCCAGGTAGTAATTAATATAATTTTCGTGTGGTTATTTCAGGTATAAGATAGCCAGGCACTAGGAGCTGGATGGCGGGACACAGCCCGCTCCTCCTCATGCAACAGTTCTCTGATGCAGTTATTTATAAAATGAAATATACTAGATTATTGAAAACTATACTTACCTCACTAAGACATGGAGTGCTAGAATTTCCTCTTCTCTTTAAAGATGGTTCAGTGTATGATATTTAAATTCCCTCTAGCCATCTCCTTTCCAGCTGCTAAAGATCACTACCTAACATTCAGATCAACTTTTTAAAAAGGCTATCACTCATTTTTAAAGATAGAACTGTTGGTAGGTATTTGAAGGTGTTTGGTTCCAAGACTTCTGAAGATTCAAGAATCTTCAGACAGGGATGGTAGGATGGCTAAGTGAGTAAAGATGTTTGCTGCACAGGCTTGAGGAACAGAGTCAGATCCTTGAAACCCACATGAAGGAAAATGGGAACCAACTTTAACAAGTTGATCCTTGAACACCAAGTCTCCAAGTCTACTCTATACCTTACACACGGGTGCACATGCACGCATGCACACACACATACACTCATAAATAATAAATAAAAATGTAATTTGATTGTCAAACACCTTACACACAGTAGAATAGAGACTTTGAATATATTTCAGTGGTAGGGAACTTAATGTACTCTGCTGAAGGGATCTGTCAATAGATCCCCAGGTTATTTAGGAAACAAATACTAGGTTTGAGTTTAAGCCAAGTGGTTTGGAAAATGTCTTACTGTGTACACCAAGGGGTCCACTATCAACATATTTAGGTCAAATTAATATTATGAAAAATCATAGAAATCACTAAATTATTAAATAAACGAACAAAACAGCTTTTATATAGACAGAAACTAGGAGAAACATGAAGAGAATTCATTGAGGACTCTGTTTTCGGAACAGAAATGTTCCACTCTCCATTATAAGTCAGTTTAGAGTTTAAAAGCAGGCATATTTGCTTTAATGATGACTCTACCTCAAACCAGTGGCTATCTAAGTAGATTCTTAACTCTCTATTAGTGTGATACAGGGCCATTTTGCAGAAAGTATGACATAGAAAAGTCTGAAGATGTGTAGCACAGAAGTTTTTCTGCTACTAACTAGCTTTTTGACCTTAGCTGTTTCACTTCTGGCCTTCAGATTACTCATCAATACAACAGGAAGGTTGTGTTTCTCTGACCAAAGACCTTGCTAGATGCAGCATTCTGTGTGTAGGTGTTATTTTATATAACTTTTCTTTCTTTTCTTAAAAAATAAAATCATATCATCAATTTGTCCTGAAACTTGTTTTTCACCACTTGCCAATATATCATGAATGTTCTTCCAAATCAATATATATAGATCCACCTCTCTGACTTTAAATGCTAGCTTTGTCTTAAAACATAGGCAAACACAATAGCTAGTTAACAAGGTTCTCAGCTTTCCAGAGCTAGTATTTTGTTTCTCAGTAGTTAAACTCCAAGGGCTATCAAGTTTGACATTGATGGTAATTTATTTTAAATAGCAACAGGATTCCTAGGAGGGTGTTGTGAAATGAAATCAATGTTGGGACTTTGAAAGCTTCTCTGACTAAAGCTTCTCACTGCCCACTCTTACCCTTCATCCCAGGTGGATAGGTAGTCAAGCTACGTTGTTGCAACCTCAGAAGTGACATAGACAGGTTTATTTGAAAGTGAGGTGGATTCATGTGGAAGGTTTACAAATTTAAAACAGGCATTAGCAATATTGAAATATTGAAAAAAACTAAGGGAAAGGATATGACACCTGATTGGAGTTGACTTTGTACTTAAAAGAGAGGTTGTGGAGCAGAACTCCTTAGAACACAGACACTAGGCTTCAGCCTGCTGAATTGAGTCCTTTGTTCTGCCATTTTGCTGCTCTGTGCTTTGGTTTCCTTACCTGTAGAACTAATGTTATACATACCTGAAGCGTTCTGAGTTTAGTCAGATAAACAGAGACAACCCTAGTTATTTCAGGTAGGAGGATGTTTAATAAACAAAACTGGATGCTTACAAATCCTTCAGCTTGGCCGCTTGTAAGAGACTGTTGAAGAAGGAAATTGAAGAAGACTCCAGATAATGGAAATCTCCCATGTTATAAGAGGAGCAGGCTGTGTCCCACCACCCAGCTAGCTTAACCCCCGAAATAACCACACAGAAATTGTGTTAATTAAATCATTGCCTTCCCCATTATTTTCAGCCTCTTATTGGCTAACTCTCACATATTAGTTTAACCCATTTTTATTAACGTGTATCACCTCTTGACTGTGGCTTACCAGCATGAGTCTAACCAGTGTCTGTCTAGGGCAGGAGAACCATGGCATCTGCCACACTGCCCTTCTTCCCAGCATCCTGTTCTCTTTTCCATGCCTATCTAAGTTTTGGCCTATCAAAAGGCCAAGGCAGTTTCTTTATTCAACCAATGAAAGCAACACAAATACAGAAGGACCTCCTACACCACTCCCATGCTCTTGGGTAGGTAGAATTAACATAGCAATTTTACCAAAAGCAATTCTACAGATTCAATGAAATGTCCATCAAAATCCTAGCAAAATTCTTCACAGACCTTGAAAGAAAATACTCAACTTTATATGAAAAACCAAAACCAAACAAAACAAAACAAAAAACAGGATAGCCAAAATAATCCTGTACAGAAAAGAATTTCTGAAAGCATCATGATCCCTGACTTCAAACTCTACTGCAGAGCTACAGTACTAAAAACAGCCTGGCATTGTCAAAAAAATGGACAGGATAACCAATAGAATCAAATCAAAGAACCAGATATCAATCCACACACCTATGAACACCTGAGTTTTGACAAAAAAGCTAAAAATATAAAATTGGAATTACAAAAAGCATATCCAACAAATGGTGCTGACATAACTAGATATCAACATGTAGAAGAGTGAAAATAGACCCATATCTATCACCATGCACAAAACTCAAGTCCAAATGGATCAAAGACTTACATAAAGCCAGCCACACTGAACCTTATAGAAGAGAAAGTTGGAAGTACACTTGAATGCATTGGCACAGGAGACCACTTTCTAAATACAACCCCAGCACAGACACTGAGAGCAACAATCAATACATGGGTACTCCTGAAACTGAGAAGTTTCTGTAAAGCAAAGGACATAACAAGACAAAATGGCAGTCTACAGAATGGGAAAAAATCTTTATCTATCTCACATCGGACAGAGGACTGATTTCCAAAATATACAAAGAACTCAAGAAATTGACATCAACAGAACAAATAATCAAATAAAAAATGGGGTAGAGACCCAAACAGAGAACTCTCAACAGATGAATCTCAAATGACTAAAAGACGATTAAGAAAATGCTCACCATCCTTAGTCATCAGAGAAATGCAAATCAAAACAGGTCTGAGAATTCATCTTACACTTGTCAGAATGGTCAAGATTAAAAACACTGATTACAGCTTAAGCTGGAAAGGATGTGGGGTAAGGGAAATGCTCCCCCATTGCTGGTGGGAGTGAAAATTTGTACAGCCATTTTGGAAATTAGTATGGCAATTTTTCAGAAATTTAGGAAATAGTCTACCTCAAAACCTAGAAAGACCAATGTTGGGTATATACCCAAAGAATGCTCAATCTCACCACAAGGACATGTGCTCAACTATGTTCATAGCAGCCTTATTAGTAATAGCTAGAACCTGGAAACTTAGATGCTCCTAAACCAAAGAATGGATAAAGACAATGTGGTGCATTTACACAATGTGTAAAAAACACAATGTGTTAAAAAATAATGACATCTTCAAATTTGCAAGCAAATGGATGGATCTAGAAAAAGACAATATTGAGTGAGGTAACCCAGACCCCGAAAGACAAATACAATATGTACTTACTGATAAGAGGCTTCTAGACATAAAGCAAAGAAAAGATTAACCTATAGTCCACAACTCCACACAACCTAGACAACAAAGAGGACCCTAAGAGAGACATACATGGATCTGCATGAGAAGGAGAAAATGAAAAGATCTCCTGAGTAAATTGGGAATGTGTGGCTTGTAAGGGAGGGTACAAAAGAAGGGGAAGGAAGGGAGGAGAATGGAGAAAGCATCTGACTATTGCTAAAAACCCAAGGAATAAATCAGCTGGAATCTAACACTCCAAAGAGGAGATAGACCAGTGAATCAATAAAGAAAACTTATTACGTACTCAAAAAAAGGAAAGAAAAATTAAAAGAGAGACTGTTACCAGCAACTTCAGCCACTTGCAGGAATGCTAAGAAATTTTGCAGATACTAGAAAACTGTTGACAATGACCGTACTTATGTTGTAGTTTCAAAGCAATGTTTGCAGTCTCTTAGGTCTCTTCTGACAAAGCCTGCCCACCTAAACTTGGTGCCAGGAAGAGCCTTGGTGGTGTCTGCTTCACTTCTCCTTATGATTTTGTTGCCTCTTATTGATTGAGCAAAAGATATAGTATGGGGTGCTAGAGTGATGGCACACTGACTTAGAGCACTGGCTCTTCTTCCAAAGGACACAGTTTGATTCCCAGCACCCACATGGCAGCTCACAACCATGGGTAACACCAGTTCTAGGGCATGTGATGCCCTCTTCTGGTCTCCACAGGCATTAAGTATACAGATGGTTCACTAACATACAGGCAGGCAATGCATATACACATAAAAGTAACAGAATCATTACAAAAGTTTTGAACTTCAGTGGCAAGAATGTTTGGTAAATGCAGTTCTTAAACTTCACGCCACAGGTGAAAACTCTGTGTTCAGAGATGGTGTTCAATTTTACCTCAGGGACTTTTTTTGAGAATTGGCTGTGTTTTAAGGAGCCTGCTTTGAGTGATACATATTCTATTCTTCTTAATAGGTAAATTTAGAATTTAAAAACAGAATCATCTTCTCCCTACTACAGTAATGGTAGCTTTATTATAAGATTCTATATACCTTTATAGGCTTCTACAACTTGCAAACACAGAGTAACATGATAAGGACTGGTTGATTTAGCCACTAAGGAGCGTTCATAAAAGTAAAACTCATTTTAAATAATACCTTCCCTATATTTGCAGTTCAAGAAATGATAGATGACATTATAGTGGCTAAGTTGCATGAGCCAGGAACGGAACATATCTTTGCTTCCTAACTGTTGCATCCAAAATCTTTTCATTCCCTTAAACATTAATGCATTCATGCATTTATTTTTATTCATTTATGCATTTAACTGTTTTCCATATAATAGAATCTGTTCTCCTTGCTAGACATTCAATGATAAAAGGCGCATTTGTTGGACCTTGGAAGAGGGTGGCTCCAGCGTAAACCTGCAGGGCTCCAGCAGAGAAGCCCGCTCTTTTCATGGCAGC
>JAQHUG010000060.1:8937169-8953535 GCA_028555095.1 Dicrostonyx torquatus | reverse complement strand
CATCTCTTGGGAATATACCCGAGAGATGCCCAACCGTACTATAAAAGCATTTATGCCCAACCATCCTTCCTATGTTTTATGCTAGTGTTGGACCCATACTGGAGCAGCATTTTAGATCTACCACTATGCCTCTTAATTTAGTAATTTACCTTCTTTGAACACCAAGGGTTGGTTGGTTAGTCAAACTTATTTTATGTACTTTTTGTGGGTTAGTCAGATTCTCGAAATTTTTGAACATCCTAGACCACAACTTAGAATGATTAATCTATTGGATGGTGCCTCCCAAATGTATGATAATGAGAGAAACAACCACATTACCTAGAACTGTATGGGAAGAGAAACTGTGTCTTTGTTTTTAAGCCATCTGAAGTGTAGAGTGCCCTCTGGGAGGACTGTATCCGGAGCTTTCAGGAGACTGCTGTTTGTAGGTTCTGAAGCAACAAGGAAGACAGGTGTCTCCAAAGCTGGCACACCTATTGATCTCAGTCTTGGGAGTTCTTAACTTCTGGTTTATTTTCTTTCTTTTTAAAAAAGAGTTATGCATTTATTATGTATATGGTAATCTGTCTTCATGTTTTACTGCACACCAGAAGAGCGCAACAGATCTCATTGTAGATGGTTGTGAGCCACCATGTGGTTGTTGGGAATTGAACCCAGGACCTCTGGAAGAGCAACCAGTGCTCTTAACATCTGAGCCAACTTTCCAGTCCAGAGGTTTATTTTCAATTGATGGAAGGTGGTCCAAGGCACCTAGGACAGGGTTATTTATGTATGCACTTTACTGCCAGAATCCAGCTCCCAATAAGCTGTGCTTTTTAATTTGCTGTCATCTGGCTCTCTTGCTTTTTTCCCCTCATCTTGGAGCTGTAGCAGGACAAAATGAAGCTACATTATTTGTGGTTGCTTCCTGTTCTCAAGCCTCCAGGATAACTCAGAATTTGATAATAGATTCCCTCTTAAGGTAGCAGTGAGACATTCTTCTCTAAGGCATACATAGTGACAAAATGGTATTCCCATCCACGGGAGAAATGTCTTCCTTACCCAAACTTATATCTAGAATTCATGCTTGTGAACTCTGTAGACTTGTCCTAGGGATACTATTGACTTTTTTTCCATCATGGCCACTTGATTTAACTTTTGGATGAGGTTACTGCAGCTAAAACTGTGTTTGCCTTTGTTTATACTTACTATTGTATCACCTGCCCCTCTCCTACGCTTTCAGCTGTTCTAACACTGCCTTTGCAAGCTTCTAAAGCTTTCCTCTCTTTCTCTGATTTAGGCAGAATCTCCTGTGTCTTATTCTAATTCTTCTTCACCAAGTCATATGGATACATGTTTAAATAAACTACCTTTTAGAAAATGCAATCCTTTAAAAAAAACCAACAGCAACTAGTGAATATATGACACAAAACTCCTATTAGACTGATTCTACAATTATTTCAGTTTTACATATCAACAAACTAATATGTAAATATTATATGCAAGCTCATCAGTGATATTCTTGAATCCCAATGTGGTCCTATAATCTTCACTACTACTTATACTGCTTCATCTGGGGAACAGAAATATCTATAGTCTGTAGTCATAGCCACTCCAGAAAGTGTATATGGAATTTCTGTAAGCTTTTAGGAGAATGAAGGTGGGGGGAGTGTCCTTTAATTTTGAACTTGAAAGTGAAATTCTTGACTCTTCTTGCAAGACAAAGCCATGCATGCCGGGTAACTGGGAAAGCCTTCACTGGGAGATTTGTGTATATAAAAACTGTGAAGCGTGTCCAAAATATTTCCCAAAAAAAAGAGTTTATAAAAAAAGCTGTGAATATATGTGTGGGAATCTCTACATATGTCTAGTTAGCTTTGCAAGATTCTGGCTCTCACAGTGCTAAAACACTGAATTATTCAATACAAAAATATGGTTGATCTGATGAGACTCACACAGATTATAAATACATGCAAAATGTGTTGTTTTCCAGGTATTTATACTTATATATTTTGAAATCTTTACGGCTATAAGACAGTGGGAACTATACACAAAGTAAGGTTTTATTAGCAAACTTACTATCTCTTAAAATGTGTGAGTCCAGAAACCCTATCTCTATAATATTCATAGGATTACAGTTAAAATACCATCATCAATGCATAAAGATGAGATATTTTGTTTGTGTGCCCCTATCTCGGTCTAACTCTATTCCAGAAGACATTTCAGATTTATGCTCTTTTCTGATTCCAAACCTAAGAGAATAAATTGAACAAAATAAGGCTTCAGAAACAAACAAAATTCTCACTGTAGAATGATGCTCTCTATTAATGTCCTTAGATCAGAGGTACTTAACCTAATGCTGTGATGCTTTAATACAGCTCCTTATGTTGTGATGATCCCCAACCATAAAGTTACTCATAATATCCAGAACCCGGAAACAATCTAGATGCCGCTCAACTGCATAACGGATAAAGAAAATGTGGTACATTTACACAATGAAATATTACTCAGTTCTAAAAAACAATGACATTATGAAATTTGCAGGCAAATGAATGGAATTAGAAAAAAATCATCCTGAGTGAGATAACCCAGACCCAGAAGGACAAACACAGTATTAGATGTAAGGCAAAGGATAACCAGGATGCAATCCACAGTCCAAGAGAAGCTAGGTAAAAAGTAGGACCTAAGAAAGATGTATGGATCTGGGTAAACTGGGCATGGAGGGGTAGAATGGAAGAGATGGAAGATGGAAACATGAGGAATCAGGATGGTAGAGTTTGGGGAGGGGTGAAGCAGGAGAATAATGAAAGAGATATCTTGATAAAGGGGGCCATTATGGGGTTAGGGAGAAACCTGGCACCAGAGAAACTCCCACGAATCCACAAAGATAACTGAGCTGGAACTCCTAGCAATAGTGGAGAAGGTGCCTGAACTGACCTCCTGTAATCAGATTTGTGACTACCCTAATTGCCATCACAGAACCTTCATCCAGTAACTGACGAAAGCAGATGCAGGGGTCCACAGTAAAGCCCTGGGCCAAGTTCCAGGAGTCTAGTTAAAGAGAGGGAGGAGGTATTATATGAGCAAGGGGGGTGGTCAAGATCATGAAGGGGAAATCCACAGAGACAGCGGACCCTATCTCGTGGGATCTCAGGGAGTCTAGACTGACAACATAGGGAGCCTGCTTGGGACCTACCTAGACCCTGTGGTTAGTATGTAAAAATAAATAAAAAATTAAAATTAAAAATATAAATAATTAAAAGACAAATATTTTTCTACTACTTCATAACCGTAATTTTCCCACTGTTTTGAATCATAATGTAAATAATGTTTAGAGATACAGAGTTGCCAAAAGGGGGGGTCACGGCCTACCAGTTGAGAACCACTGCCATAGATTTAGCACAGCAAAATATATTTTTGGATTTCTGCCTTTCATTCTGATTGTTACCCAGAACTCCACACTAGGTTTTGTGGGGTATCCTATTCTAATCCCATATTTCCCAAAAGGCTTGTCCGTAATTACTCTCTGCCTTCTGACACTTGTAGTCTTTCCTAATTAAAGAATCCTATACTATTAAGCTAGTTGATGCTTCTGTCTTCCAAATTCTTAGGACATACCTTCTCATCTACATGATTCTAAGTCCTCACCAGTTTGCAACCATGAATCCCCTAAGATACTGACTTGTGACTGAATCATGGTAGAGATATTAAAGACTATCTAGGAAAAGATTTTAGCTAGAGTTACAAATTTGTCTGTAACTTGCCTTGTAATTTGTCTGTAATTTGCCTTGATAATTGATAGGACTGGATCAAAGTCAAAAAAAATCTGATGGATAAATAAAGGTGAAGAAACTCTCTGATTCTACAATAAACTCTATCAGTTTACCATAAACTTCCATCCATGCAGAGAGAGAATTATGGAGCCTTTAAAAGGAAACATGTTGAAGTTTATTTCTGAGTTACAGAACATGAACAAAGACTGAAAATTATGAGATATTATTTTTCATCATAAAATTTTTATCATCAATTACATATTTTCTTCACTACTTGAATACAGTTCCAACTATATCAATTTCTTGTTTTTAAGACAGAGGAGCCAAATAGAAGGTGTTGATTCATTCAAAAAACAGACTAAAACTATATTTTATGCCAGGCATGGTGTCAGGTGGTAGATGCAAATCACTGCACAAAATAGTCAAGGCCTCTAGAGTTGAGGCTGTAGCTTAGTGGTAGTGTCTGACTAGAATGCCCAAGTTCCAGTGCCTAAAAACCAAATAGTGTAGTGTGTGCATGTCTGTCACATATACCCACACACTCATAATACTTTCTTTTTATTGAAAATAAATTCTTTTTTCACATAATATATCTTGATTATAGTTTCTCTTCCCACCCTCATCCTCCCCTCTCCTCCCATCTTTATCCACTACCTTTCTGTCTCTCATTAGAAAAGAATAGACTTATAAGGGATAATAATAAAATATAATATGATAGAACAAAAACTATCTCATTGAAGTTGGACAGGAGAAACCAACATAAGAAGAAGAACACAAGAGAAGGCTCAGAATCAATGACTCATTGTTAGTACACTCAGGAATCCCTTTGGAACACTAAACTAGAAGCCATGTCAGAAGTGCAGAGGACCTGGTGTAGACATGTGCAAGCTTTGTGCTTGCTGCCCCAGTCTCTGTGAGTTCATATCATATAAACTTTGTTCAAGTTAATTTAGAAGGCTTTACAGTGGCATATTATTTGTGCTTTAATAAACAAAGCTTGCTTGATGATCAGGATGCAAAGCAGTCACACCAGTCAGCCATACAGGCCAGGTAGTGGTGGCACACACCTTTAATCCCAGCAGCCATGCTACTTAATCAGAGAGGCCAGGCAGTTGTAGTGGACCCCTTTAATTCTAGCACTAGAGAGGAATGTATGGTGTAGGAGGTGCTTTTGCATTTTGTATTGCTTTCATTGGGTGAATAAAGAAACTGTCTTGGCCTTTTGATAGGGCAGAAATCAAATGGGCAGTGTAGACAGGATGGAATGCTGGGAGGAAGGGAAGTATGGCAGACACCATGCTGCTCCTGCCCAATATGGACACTGGTTAGACTCAGGCCGGTAAGCCACGACTCCATGGTGACATACAGACTATTAGAAATGGGTTAGTTTAGGATATGAGAGTTAACCTAAGAGACTAAAACTAATAGGCCAGACAGAATCTAAATGAATACAGTTTTTGTGTAATCATTTCAGCAGAATATAGTCAGGCTGGAAGAGATACAGGGAAAGAGTAGGCAGAATCAGGGAAATTCCATGTAGCTGCCAAAGAAGACAGATGCCGGACTCTTACCAATAAGCCTCAGCCTGGTGCTGATACACAGATTAATAGAAATGGTTTAATTTAAGATGTAAGAGTTAGTTAATAAAAAGCCTTAGCCAATAGGCCAAACAGCATTGTAATTAATATAGTTTCTGTGTAATTATTTGGGGCTGGGCAACTGGGAAACAAACTCTTATATTTTTGGTTGTGAGGTTAGCCTTTAATGGCTAAACCATCCCTCCACTTGAACATTTCACAAAGTCAATTTTTAATAGCTGTACATTGTGTACATGCACCACATTTTCTTTATCCATTCTTCTGTTGAGGTACATCTAGGTTGTTTCTAGTTTCTGGCTATCATGAATGGAGCAGTAGTAAACATGGTTGAACAAAGTATATTTGTGATAGGATGAAATATCTTTTGGGTGTGTGCCCAAGAGTAGTATAGCTGGATCTTGAGGAAGATCTACTCCCACTTTCTGAGGAACTTCCACACTGCTTTCTCTACTGACTGTATGAGTTCGTACTACCACAAACAATAGGTGACTAATCCCTTTATTCTCCATCCACAGCCTCACCATCATGAGCTATCACATGTGTTGTTGATATTAGCCATTCTGACAGGTTTAAGATCATGTCTCAAAGTAGTTTTGATTTCTATTTCCCTGACGGCAAAGAATATTGAACATTTCTTTAAGTTTTTCTTAGCTATTTGAGATTCTTCTATTGAGAATTCTATGTTGAGATCTACACCCCATTTTTTAGTTGAAGTATTTGTTTTTTGATACCTAGTTTCTTGAGTTTTTTCTATATTTTGGATATTAGTCCTCTCATGTACGTGGAGTGGGTAAAAGCTTTTCCCATTCTGTAGGCTATGACTTTGACTAAATGATAGTGTCCTTTGCCTTACACAAACTTTTTAATTTTATGAGAACTCCTCTTAAAAATTCTTTATATATTTATTTTATTTTTTAAAAAAGAAAAAATGATATCTTTTTAAATTTTACATACCAATCCCAGTTCCTACTCCCTCCTCTCCTCCCATTCTCTCCACCTGCTCCCTCCACCATTCCCCGCCTCTCCACTCCCTATCCACTCCTTAGAGAGGATAAGGCACATTGCTTTGAGGAAGACCCAAGGACTTCCCTACTATATATAGGCTTAACAAGGTATCCATCCAAAAGGAATGGGTTACAAAAAGCCAATACAAGCAGTAGGGATAAATCCTGTTGCCACTGCCAGTGGCCTCACAGTCTGCCCCAGCCATACAACTGTCACCCACATTCAGAGGGTCTAGATTGATTCGATGTTGGTTCCTTCCCTGTTTGGCTGAAGTTGGTGAGCTCCCATTAGCTCAGGCAAACTGTTTCAGTGGGTGTCCCCATCATGGTCTTGACCTCTTTGCTCATGTTGTCACTCCTCCCATTCTTCAACTGTACGTTGGGAGCTTAGCCCAGTGCTCTGCTGCGGGTCTCTGCCTCTGTTTCCATCAGTTGGTAGATGAAGGTTCTATGTTAACATTTAAGATATTCATCAATCCTATTACAGGGCAATATGTCTTTCCTTGTTTTTATAAGGTCCCTTTTATTGTTGATCTTAGTGCATGTGTTTGATAAAGATTTCTTTATGGTTTATTAAAATGCAAAAATCCCATGAACAAATATTAAAGAACAAAAGGAGAACCTGAGCCGAATCACAATTTACGAATAATACCCACTGTCACTTGCTTCCTTGCTCAAAAAGGGCCACCTCTTATTTGGTCACATCCATCCCCCATGAAAACTCCGCCTCTTGGACCAAAACACTGATCTCTATTGGGTAGAGGACCAGTGACAGAATTCCCGTAATATGTACTAATTGTGTTCTTTTCAAAAAGTCTTTTTTGTGCTAATGGATTCAAGTCGATTCCCCACTTTCTCTTCTGTCAATTTCCATGTAACTGGTTTTATGTTAAGATCTTTTATCCATTTACACTTGAATTTTGTGCAGGGTGATAACTATGGATTTATTTGCATTCTTCCAAAGTGTCCATCCAGTTTGGCCAGCACCATTTGTTGAAGATGCTGTCTTTTTCCAGTGTTTATTTCTGGCCTCTTTATCAAAAACTCAGGCATTCATAGTTGTGTGGGTTTGTCTGCATCTTCAATTCTATTCTATTAATCGATGTGTCTATTTTTGTGCCAATACTATGCTCTTTTTATTATTATAGCTTTGTAATACAATTACAATTCTCTTATTGGAAGTTCTTTTATTATTCAGGATGGTTTTAACTTGCCTCAGTTTTTGTTTTTCCATATGGAGTTGAGAATTGTCCTTTCAAGATTTGTAAAGAACTGTGTTGGAATTTTGATGGGAATTGCATTAAATCTGTGAATTGCTTTTGGTAAGATGAATATTTTTACTATATTAGTCTGATCAACACATAAGTATGGAAAATCTTTTTCTCTTCTGATATACTCTTCATTTTCTTAAAGTTGTTATTATTAAATCTCTCACTCTCTTGGTTTGAGTTTTCCCGCTATATCTGTGTAATTGTGGCCTCATAATGAGAATTAGGCAATGTTCTTTCTTGTTCTATTTTGTGGAATACTTTGAGGAGTCTTGACATTAATTCATATTTGGAGGTATATACCACAATTTCTAATTGATCTTATAAATAAAAACCCAGAGTTGTTGCAGGAAGAGCAGGGCCGCTTGCTTGTCCTGACCACCCGACTAGCTTAGCCCAGAAATAACCACACAGAAACAGTAATTAAATCACTGCTTGGCCCTTTAGTTCTAGCTTTTTATTAGATAACTCTTATATTAATTTAACCCATTTCTATTAATCTGTAGGTTGTCATGTGTCAGTGGCTTACCGGCAAAGATTCTTACCAGTGTCTGTCTCAGGCGGAGGATCTACGGCATCTCTCTGACTCTGCCCTTCTTCCTCCCAGAATTCAGTTTCATCTTCCCTGCCTACCTAAGTTCTGCCCTATCAACAGGCCAGGGCAGTTTATTTATTAACCAATGAAAGCTGCACATGGACATAAGGACCTTCCACACCATTTCCCCTTTTCTGTTTAAACAAAAAGGAAGGCTTTAACATAGTAAAATTACATATAACAAGCAGTTATCAAGCAAGAATTGCAGTTATAATATTTATATCTACTTTATCTTTTATCGTAACTAAGGAAAATTATAACTATCTATCCTTCAACTCCATCAAAGACTCCAGAAGGATATAATATTACCTAAGTAAACAGGAAGTACTGAAAGCTATACATGGACAGAAGGACCTCCCACACCACAGAGTCAGATTATTAGGGGGTTAAAGGAGAAAGATCAGAGAAGCAGAGCAACCAGCCACTAGTTCTTACCTCTATAAATGGGGTATCCTGTATCTGCAAGTTCTCAGATTGAATGCCTATACTGCAATGAGCTCCTGTCTCCTCCCACCTTATATTCCTCTCTCTGCCC
Source organism: Dicrostonyx torquatus (assembly GCA_028555095.1). Lineage (NCBI taxonomy): Eukaryota > Metazoa > Chordata > Mammalia > Rodentia > Cricetidae > Dicrostonyx > Dicrostonyx torquatus. The sequence goes on along the minus strand of JAQHUG010000060.1, from coordinate 8,944,783 downwards.
AGCCATATCCTTTCTGTCTCTACCTCCTTAGTTCTAGGATTAAAGATGTAAGCCATGATCACTTGGCTCTGTTTCTCCTTTAGACTGGATCAAATTCATGTAGGTCGGGTTGACTTTGAGCTAATACAGATCTATCTGCCTCTGTTTCCAAAGTGCTGTGATTAAAGGTGTGTGCCATTGCTGCCTGGCCTCTATGGCTAGCTAGTGTGTCTAGCTCTTTATCCTGATCTTAAGACAAGCTTTATTTGTTATAGCATAAACAAAATATCACCACAGAGGTCTGTTAGAACTCTGTGCTGAACCCATTTAGCCCTGGACTTATTTTTGTACACTTTTAATTACTGTATCTATTTCAGTAGGGGATATGGATGTATAAAACTTTTTAAAATTAGTTTGTGATTTAACTTTGATAGGCCACATATATCAAGACATTAATTCATTTAGATTAGGTTTTCATGTTTGCTGGAGTACAGTTTTTAAAAGTATGTCCTTAACCTTCTACAAATTCCCTTGGTGTCTGTTGTGATATCCTCCTTTTTCTTTTCTAATTTTATGAATTTGAATCATCTTTCTGTAGATTTTTGATATTTGCCTAAGGTTTATCAATCTATTTGATTTTATCAAACAGCCATTTTTTGTTTCATTGATTCTATGTATTTTTTGTTTGTTTCTCTTTTACTGATTTTAACCCTTAGTTTGATTATGTTTTGCAGTGTACTCCCTTTGGGTGCTATTTCTTCATTTTACTTTAGAATTTTCAGTTTGTTAAGTTACTAGTATGAGATATCTCAATTTTTTTTAATGTAGGCACTTCGTTCTATGAACTTGCCTCTTAGTACCATCTTTACTGTGCTCCAGAGGTTTGGGTATGTTGTGCTTTTGTTTTCATTCAATTTAAGGCTATACCTGCTTACTTCTTAGTCCATTTACTTGGAATACTTTTTGCTGTCCTTTCACAGTGAGGGAATGTCTATCCTTGATGGTATGGTGTGTTTCTTGGGTTTAGCAGAAAGATGGATCTTGTTCTGTAAACCACTCTGATAGTTTGTATCCTTTAATTGGGCAATTAAGACCATTAACATTGAAAGTTATCAATAAGTATTTTTTTTTGATTCCCATTATTTCGTTGTCATGGTGTGGAACCCCCCCCCATTTTTAGTTACTGGTCTAGAATTATTACTTTATTGTGTGTGTATGTTTCTTTGGGTATGGTTGACCTCTTTACATTGACATTTTCCTTCTAGCAACTTTTATAGAGCTAGATTTGTAGATATGTCTTGCATTACTTTAGCTTTATCATGAAATGTTTTTCTTACTCCATCTGTTGTGATTGATAGTTCTACTAGGCATAGTACTCTCAGCTGGCATCTGTGGTCTCTTAGAGACTTTAGAATTTTCTTTGAGGCTTGTCTGGCTTTTAGAGTCTAGAACACAGTTGTTGTTCTAATGGGTCTGACTTTACATATTACTTGGTCTTCCCCCCTGCAGCATTTAATATCATTGCATTGTTATATGCATTTAGGGTTTTGATTATTATGTGCTGTGGGAAATTTCTTTTTCAGCCCAGTCTATTTTGTGTTCTTTGTTCATCCTGTACCTTGACAGTTATAACCTTCTTTAAGTGGAAGAATTTTTCTTGTACAATTTTGTTGAAAATATTTGCAGTGCCTTTGAGCTGGGTTTCTTTTTACTCTGTTCCTATTACTTGTAGATATGATCATTTCATAATGTCCCAGATTTCCTGGATGTTTTGTTCCTGGATTTTTTTAGATTTAACATTTTCTTTGACTGAGGAATCAATTTTTTCCATCTGGTCTTCAATGATTGACATTCTCTTTTCCCTCTCTTCTACAGTGCTTGTGAGATTTAACTCTGATGTTTATGTTTTACTTAAAAAAATTAAATTTCCAGATTAATCTCAGTTTGGATTTTCTTTAGTGATTCTTTTTCAATATTCCTATCTTGAACTGTTTTTATTATTTCATTTCATTGTTTCTTCATGTTTTCACAAACATCCTTATGTCATTAATCCTCTCTTTAATGTCCTCAGGCATATTCATAATTGTTATAGTTTGGCTCTTTGTCCTGTGTTTCATTTATATTTCATTTCTCAGGGTCTACTGCTATGGGATACTGGTTTCTGGAGAAGACATCCTAGTGAGTGTTTTTCCTGTGTCTAGGCATGGGCAGTTAGGAAAATTGAAGCAATCTAGGTAGTAATATCCAGGTTTGTCTTTGTTAGGTGGGTGATGCATTCCTTTGTTTCTGTTACCCTGTCTGGATCTTAGAAGAGTATGGTGACTGTGGTATAGAGTGCGTCTATGAGTTGGTGTGTGGCGTAGAGGTATAGAGATGGACCAGATTTGAGAGACTGTGGAAAAGAGCTAAGGGGATTCTGACCAGGCTAAGAGACAAAGTTCCTAGAGAGTTGGAGCCATGGTAGTAGGAGGGGTTACTGATAATATATTGAGGTAAGATGAAGAATAATGTGGAGAGACAGGGATGAAAGGACTAGAGGGATCTGAGGTCTGTGCCAAGTGTTGGGTGTCTCCAGTGAATGGAGTCTGGGTGTGAGGAGCTGCATCTGCACCTGCACGCCCACTGCTTCAGTGCTAAGGTGAGATTGCAGATATTGTAATGGAGGATGTGAAGGAGAGTGAAAATTGCCTATCTGAATCCCAGTCTAGTGTGGCTACTTGGGTTCTCAGGTACACTGTTCCTGGGAAACATTGGCTGACACAAAGGAATAGGAATGTACTATAAGTAAGGATTGCATGGTCCACAGAAAGGAAAACTAGGTCTGCTCTAACTTTCTTTGGAGTCATCAGAGAATGGAAGATGGGTGAGGGTAAGGAGGGACCTACAAGCCCACTGCTTTGGGGCTTGTATGAGACTGGAAAAATCCTAAAAGAAGAAATGAAGGAGAGTAAAAGTATCTTACATGGGCCCCAGCCATGTAAGATAGCCATGGCTACTGTGGTCCCATTTAGAATGGAGCCAGAGGGATCAAAGCCACCACAAGAAAATCCATAGAATCAACTAACCTGGTCTCATAGGGGCTCACATAGATTGAACCAACAATCAGGGAGTCTGCAAGAGACTGATTAGGCCCTTTGTATATAATATGTGACATTTGTGTAGCTTGGTTTTCTTGTGGAACTCCTAACAGGAGAGTCTAAACAGAGGCTGTCTTTGACTCTGTTGCTTCTCTTGGGACTTATTCCTCCTACTGGATTGCCTCATCCAGCATTAATAAAAAAGGAGGGATATAGCATCACTACAACTTGATATATCATGGCTGGTTGATATCCATGGAAGGCCCCTTGTAATGGAAATGAAACAGAGGAAGACTGACTGGATGGGGGAGGACAGATGGAGGGCAGGAACTGGGAAGAGAGGAGGGAGGGAAAACTTTGGTTGGGATGTAAAAGCGAACAAAAAATAAACCAAAGCAACACCAAAAAGAAAGTGTTTCTAGGAAGCAGTGGCTGACACAAAGGAAAGGGAATGGGCTAGTAGGAAGGGATAAGATGGTCCATGGGAAGGAGAAAGTTGGCTTCACACCTAGGTTCCTCTGAATTACCAGATAATGAAGGCCCAACTTTATGTTTTTCTCTCTCTCATATCTATAACTATGTCTGTGTCTATATCTATTTCTCATATCTCTATCTATGTCTATATCTATATCTGTATCTATATGTATATGCATATCTATATGTATGTATGTATGTATGTATCTAGATAGATAGATGAATTTTGATCCTGGGAATAATATGGTCATATTTACATGCTTTTCAAAAATGTAATTCGATCACTCAGTGCAAAATACTTTATAGAGCTGCATTTCTGAGCCCTATTAATCAAGCTCACATGTTAGACCAGATGAGAAATGGTGGTGAATCTGACTAGTTAACATGTGTTAATAGTTTTGAAATACATATAGGAGGAAGAGCCAAGAGGACTTGGCAATTGACTAAGGTGCAGTGTAAGGAACAGTGATAATAGCCTAGGCACACATCTTATTTCATGGGTGTAAACTGGGTGAAGACAAATATCCATAGCAGGATAAAGACAATTAACACCTCTGTGATTCAAGGACCAGACTGCATTTCAATGGTAAATAAAAAAGAATACATTTTATTAAGGGAAATGTTCAGAACAGGGTTCATGTAGAGCCCAAACCCCTCATTTGACAGACGGAGGAATTAATACAAATGAGTTATTCTGCTTTGTAAATTAATCTTGTGCTGTATACAAGTGCTTTATCTCCCAAATTAGAACATAAACTTTCAAGTAGCATTACTTGTTTTGCTGAAATGTCTTCCTAATAGCATCTGATATCAGCATTGAGGACAAAAGAAAAACTCAATAAATTTTTCTAAACCAAAATAAATTTAACTTCTCTTTTCTCAGATAAAATAAAAGTGATATTGTTATCGGTAACTGTGGTTGTCTTAGTTAGGGTTTTTATTGGTGCAAAGATAACCATAGCAATTCTTATAAAGGAAAGCATTTAATTGGGTGGCTTACAGTTTCAGGAGTTATATCCCTTATCTTCGTGATGGGATATGGTAGCATGCAGGCAGATATGGTGCTGGAGAAGTAGCTGAGAGTCCTACATCTTGCAGGCAACCAGAAGTCGACTATCACACCAAAGGAATCTGGAGCAAAAGAAACCTCAGAGTACCCCTAGAGTGACACACTTCCTTCAACATGCCCACTCCAGCAAAGCCACTCCTTCTAATAGTGTCACTCCCTATGAGATTACAGAGGCCAATTACATTCAAACTGCCACAGTGGTGAAGCGACTGTTCATCTTGCCGGGCTTATTTAAGCATCTAAAGACTCATGTTATCATCTGTTTCACTAAGGTAGAGGTTTATCAGATCCCATTGATGCACCTCACTATTGTTGTGACTAAAGCCTGTGAATAATGAGTGTTTATTTTCAAAATGTATTTGCTTTCAAAAGTATCCTGTATTTCCTTGGTATTTACTTCTTCATCAATTTTGGGTCATAACTGACTGCCTCAGTTTTGTCCCATAATATATGCAGTGCCCAGATGATCACATCCTTCTTTCTGTTGTGGCTTGTGGCACATTTCCAGTCTCCTGTGTTACACTGTCATTGCAAAGGTTGGTTAGCTTGGAAAACTTGGACCCTTTTGTTTTGTTTTTCAAGACAGGGTTTCTATGTGTAACAGTCCTGGCTGTCCTGGAACTCCCTCTGTAGAACACACTGGCCTCAAACTCACAGAGTCTGCCTGCCTCTGCCTCCTAAGTGCTGGGATCAAAGGTGTGCATCACTACTTCCCGCTCCAGTGCCATTTTAGTAGCAATAACAACAATCACAGAATTCCTGCTCTTCTTTGTGGGAATGATGCCATAGTCATCTTACCTGTGAATTGTAGGCTGTGTTTGTCAGGTCAGACACCACTGTCAGTGTGATTCTGGGTCACCTTCTCAGCATGTTCACATTGTCTCCACCCCTTCCCCCTCATTTCATGTTTTCTCATTGTGATAGCTGTATGCTGAGGATCTGCTGTGTGTAGACCAGGTTCAAAGCTTTCTCCACCTGTGAAAACCACCTACCCCTTGTCACCCTGTCAAGGAATCACAGAAAAGAAGGTTTCTCAATGTTATAGACTATTTACATCCATGTTAAATCTCATGACTTATATCCTGAAAGATAAACATAAAAACACTCTAAAAAGAATAAATAGAAACCTAAAAATATTTGAATATTTCAAAACTTATATTACCAAGTTAATTATTGACTTATAAAAATAAAGTGGAAATAATAAATTATGTACTAGAAAGGTAATTAAAATGTGTTATTTCTAATTCCAACAAGTAAAACAAAGCATCCTTCTGCTGAGAAAAGCATGTTAAAGTTTTACAATGCCATCTATTTAAGTAGCAAATTAGAAGAGACAATTTTGAGATATTTTTAATGAAATAATAGCCAGTAGATCTCAATCAGGAGTCTGATTTTATTTTATTAAATTGGAAATATGCTAGTATTCTAAGATTCCAATTCTAAGTGACATAAACCAAAATTGCATAAGGAACAATTGCTATTTCAATACTTTCGATATGAGGTACTTTGACTCAGGTTTAAAGTGATGGATGTTATTGACTAAAAAGAGGCAGACTATTGTGGTAATTTCTACATAGAAGGTATTCTGCCAAAACAAGGAGCTCTTCAAAACTGTCGATGAAATCAGAGCTGTTAACTTACGTTCCTAAGGCCCTTGAAATTGTATGTCTTTCTACACATGTATTTATAATGCATTATTATGGTGCATGAGGAGGTTAGGAAACAACTTGCAGTAGTCACTTCCTTCCTTCTACCATAAGTCTTGGGGATCAAACTCAAGTTATTTACTTAGCTTGACAGCATTTTCTTTTACCCCCAAGTTGTATGTCTTTTAGTTAGTTTGTTTGACTGATAAAACTTTATTTGCATACAATAAAATGTGTATATCTATTTTCCATGCTGAAATCTTTTTATTTTCTTTCATATACAACTGCAGCTTTCCCTCTCACATTCTTTGCAGGCCTCTCCCCACTTTCTGTCTTCCTCAAACCACTCCTGTTTCCCTCCAAAAAAAGGGCAGACCTCATAAGGATATTAACTGAACAAGAATAAGAAGTTACAATAAAACTATAACAAAACCTACATATCAAGGCATGGCAAGGCAGGCAGTAGGATGAAAGGGGTACCAAGAACAGGCAAAAGAATCAGGGATACTCTCCACTCCCCCTGTTAGGATTTCCACAAGAATAACCAGCTACACAACCATAACTTACGTGCAGAGGGCCTAGCTCAGACCCATAAAGGGTCTGTGGTTATTGCTTCAGTTTCTGTGATTCCCTATGAGCCCTGTTTATTTGATCCTGTAGGCTGTGTCCTCGTGGTGTCCTTGACCCCTTTGGCTCCTACATCCTCCTCCTCTTCTGGGGGTTCACCTGGTTCTACCTAACGTTTGGTCTCTACATTTGCTCCCATCATTTGCTGGATGATGCCCCTCTGATGTCAACTTGGCTAGGTACTAATCTATGAATATAGTAGAATATCATTAGGAATCAACCACATAAATCCGACTTACAATTTGTCCTGCCTCCAAGATGTAGTAGGGTAATGGTGGTGTAGAACTTGTTGGAGTGGCTAACCAATGACTGGTCTGACTTGAAGCCCATACCGTGAGAGGGAGTCCATGCCTGACTGCCTGAATGGCCACAAATAGAGACTGGATAGCCTGAGGTCCAGGAAAAACCCAAATATGACTGGGGAAAAATCAATGAAATTATTATTAATATTCTGATATTCTGCTAAATTGTATGTCTTGATCAGAAGATAGGACAGTATTTTCTCTGTAAGTGTATAGCACTTCCTTCTTCTAAACTGTTCTAAAAGTATGGGAAAGTTCAGCTCAGAAAGACTGCCTTCAAAAATAAGCAATGTATTACTCAATTAGAGTATAAAATCTAAAATAGCCATAGTTTAAATAGGTCGGAGGAATAAAGAATAGAAAAATCACTTATGATCACTCAATGAGTCTTCCATAGGTTTGGTTTTTTTTTTGTCGAGACAGGGTTTCTCTGTGGCTTT
>JAQHUG010000060.1:8821896-8845458 GCA_028555095.1 Dicrostonyx torquatus | reverse complement strand
GTTTTCCTGGGACATTCTACAAATGAATCGGAGGTTGAAACCAAAAACATTTTGCTATTGTTATTCTGAATGGTTGCTTTCCACAGCAAGCCCTGCCAGGTGACCTTGGTCTGGTGGCTACCACAAGCAAGCCTAATTCTTAACTTACTCTCTAAATACATACCCTTATACCTGATGGTAAGTATAACTCTCACCAAAGACAGAGGCTATTACAGAAAGCCTCAACTGATCAAAAGTCAGAACGACTGTGAGGTTCAGCAACGTCCATTCAGTGTATGACTGAACTAGTCATCTAACTGTGGTTTTTTTTTTGTATACAAAGTCAGGCTGTTTATATAGCAATTGCAGTTTTGCTAATCTATTTTCCAAGAAAGTGTAGAAGGTCTGCATCCATGTTAATCTTGAGTGCTAGGAGTACTTATAAATAAATAATGTTAAAATAGGTTTGTGATAGAAAACAACAATGTGTTCAGTTGAATGATACTCTATCATACACCATTGCCTTTACCGAACTTTTTAAAAATTTAAACACAACATTTCTATAAGGTTTACTATGTCCATCTTATAGAGAACAGATGAGAGTCAGAGAGTAAGTTAGCTAAAGTTGTACTAGTATTTTGCATTAAATACAAGACCTTGAGCCAATTTTATTTCCCTGCAATCTTTGTGTTTTATTCTTTAAAATACAGGCTTTTGAACATAGTATGTTGCCTCTGAGATATCAGTAAATTAAGATGAAAAAAGACTGCAAATTTTTCTGCCCAACATTGTGATTTTTTACTCTCTCTCTGCCCCCCCGTGTGTGTGTTTGTGTGTGTGTGTGTGTGTGTGTAGTGTGTGTGTTTTTGACTGTGTTCATGTATGTGCCAATGAGTGCACATGGAGTTTAGAGAATAACTTTCAAGAATCCAGTCTTTCCCTCAGCTCCAGGTTCCTGGGATCAGACTTAAGTCATCAAGCCCTCCCAGCTCTTTTACCTTCAGAGCCCTATTGCCAGCACCAACCTCTTGGTTTTTAAATGGATATGCAGTGGCTCAGAAAACAGGTTTTATTAGCCAAAAGTAAAATAGCTGCTTAGGGTCATATTTAAGGCCTATCTATTAACTAACCTGCCCATTGCTCTTTCCAATTAGAGATTTTCAAGGTAAGGTCCTATGCTAATTAGTTCAAATGGAAAGTTCATATCTCCTAGGGAGTTAGGACAATAAAAATGTTTTAGGATGGAAAGCAGATTTAGGGAACAAAGTTGGTGGAAGGATATTTGCACAAGTAAAAAACATGATAAGTAAAGACATCCTAGTTACATGATACCCTTCAATTAAGCTAAGCTTCTCTTAATGGAAACTAACTCTATATTATATGATACACTTTTTTTTTCACATTTGACTCATGATTGGCTATTTAATGTGGAGAGGAGTCCAAAGAGCTAAATTTTGCCTTATTCATTCCAGAAGAAACAGTTCAGGGAGATGAATGAAATGCTAACAGTCTCCTTGTGAAAAAACTCAAGAAATTGTAGGTGAGTAGAGTGGCCTTGTGCCTTTTGTTGTAGTCATAGTGTAGAAGGGAGCGAAGACTGAGTGGGTCCTTTTATGGAGAGCTACTGATTTAGGCTATACGATAAAAATGGATGTATTGTGACATGTTTGCCTAGGGCATATACCTAGAAAAACTCCAGGCAGACAGTTTTTCTTTGACTAACTCTAAATTGCTTTTCACATTTCTATTTTATGTCTGCAGAGGGAACACACAGTAAATTTGGGTAAGAATGTAGCAGGCAGAAATCAGAGTTGATGAATTCCAAGCTTACATAAACTAAGGTCCAGAATCCTGGGTGCTTTTCTTTCTCCCTGTCAGTAGACTTAGTAATACAAGACAGATGTTCTTACTCCTTCTAACTCCTGTCCTATTACTCAGGGATTTTGAAGACTAAGCTTTGTGATTGCTTTGGTGAAATAGAAAAGGATTTGGTGGGTTAGGGTATGAAATGGGGGAGAGGCTGGAGGGAGGAAGGCAGCATATCAAACAGATGACTTGTGTTCATCGCAGATATGAGAAAGAAAGATGCACACATTTCAGCCTTCTGCAGGAACTAACAATCAGCTATTACATCTTATCATTTCTGAAAGATGCTGAAAGAACTCAAGGCCCATAGCTATCCTGACCTTGAGAGTTTAATCCCCAACAAGGACCAGAGCAAATACTTGTGGGTTTGACTTATCACTCACCTTTATATAGTGTTGACTTTTTAAAATTGAAGAACTTTACTGACTCATACATTGTAGATATCCAGCATTCTGAGTGTCGATTTGACCTTTTTAAGGTACAGTCATGCTTTTATGTAGCCGGAGGTTATATCACAAATATATTTCTTTTCATTGTTTCCGGTGATTACATGGCCATCTAACCTGCTAATATCAAACAGTGTGTTTAGCTCTACCCCAGTTACTGGGCACTGACAGTTTTTCACATAGTGCCCTTTTCTCTTTCAACTTTTCATATCCTTCATCAAACTCTTTTCACCTTTCAAGGTCTGTATTCATTCAGTCTTACCTCCCCTAGGAAAGCTTCCTTCTCCCTCCCTTCACCCTGCTCTACTACCAGGAATGAAACCTCTTTGTTTTTATGGCTCTTTGTCCTTTCTTTTAACCATTATAAACATTCAAGACATCTTAGATACATTTTAATTGATATGGCTATTAACATAAATTTATAACATTGCCATACAGAATTAATGCCAGATGATGATGATGATGATAATGATGATAAATGTTCTTTTAAGGTAACTATTAGAATTTACACATAAATGAATCACCTAAGTATATTCTGTTCTGAATTACAAATACAGCAGATGTATAACATACCTAATAAAACAATGTGATGAGCATTTTGGAGTAATTTACATTTATTTGATGTCATACCTCTGTGTGTATGTTTTTGAAAGTGGAGTGATTTAGGAAAAGAACAAATGGTGACCTTTATGGCAGGCATACACACTGTGTTAGAAGAAACTTCGTGTTTCAGTGCATACTTTTCTGAGGTTGTATGTCCTGTCATATGATTACATAGTCACTGTGTTCCTTACTGGTAAGCTCCCTATTCGATTTGACTAGCAGAGTGGATCAAATGACTATTTACATTGCCGTCATAAGGTTTTAAGTGTTTTCTCTTTAAATTCTGCTTACTACATCTTACGGATTTTAGTTATTGCCTCATTTTAAAGTATTAAAAAGACTTCTCATCATATGTTCTAGCACACCAGCCTGATTTTAAGCACACAATTCTGACTTGATGACTCCTTATTCTTTCAGCTATCACACAACAAATGCAACAGCGTTGCTCTGCTTTTGTTCTAATTTCACAGGATCAATTTGTTTAACTTTTGATCTGTTTGAAACTTAATGAAGCATATGATTCAAATTGCATATCTTAATTCATGTCTCATCTTACTACTACAGTTTTGCAATATTTATTGAAGTGTTTCAATTACAAGTGTTTATGTTTTGTGTCTGTGCTCTAACCTCCCTAAGACATTTTTTATAAGAATTCAAATTTGGTTCTTTGTTTTCTAAAATATGCTAATTTTCTTGATTAATCTTTGCTATTGTTTCTGATGTCAAACAGTCTTTTATATGGATAGCTTTGCAATTAAGATTAAAATCTGAGATGCTTTCAACCTCCATCACTTAAAATAATCTCATAACTTATGTTTTCTTCTTGTAGGTGAATAACATCAATTTATAGCTTTCATATATATATATATATATGTATATATTCTGAACTTATAAATTCACATCATATGAAATCTATGCTTTTGTTTAAATAATATTACTAGTCAGGTATATTGTGCCTTTCTATTTATTAGTCTTTTTGTAAACCATTATAATTTTATTTTTCATTTGAATATATTTGTTTTGTCATTATTACATTTTTTTCAAAGTACTACAAAACTGCTGATAGCATCTCATGTATAGGGCTTTCTGTCAAAGGTCACTACAAGAATGTAGACACAGTAAGGGTAAGTGATCTACACTCTGTTTCTTCTCTTCAGCATTTATCATAATGTTTTTGGTAAAGATCTCTATTGAGATATGGTTCCTATACCATAAAATTCATATATCTGTTCAGTAGTTCTTAGTGGATTTACAGATGTACAGCTATCACTGTGGTTATTTAGAGAACTTTCTCATCATCAAAAAATGAAATTGCATAACCTTCATTTTAGCACCTTCAAGACCCAAGCAAGAACTAGTATACCTTCTGAAACACACATTACAAATGGACTTTAAGAATATGCAAATGTAGAAATATTGGGCATCTAAATATCTGGTGAGTACTTTCTTTAATTTGTTTAAACTTTTGGAGTTTTGTGCATGAGCATGTTATCTGCATCACTCCATCCCTTCCCTCTCCCTTCCAGCACCTCTCTCTCATAGCTCCCCAGTTCCCTCCAAAAATCATGATCAGTTCCTTAACTTTTAGTATTATACAGACCCACAAAAACACAACACACATGCCCTTAAAAACAAAAAAAATGACAACAAAACTCTTAATGATCCAAATGAGTTATTTAGTAGAGATTGAATGTACACGTGCCCAGAAATGGTCAATTGGGAGTCAGCAACCTATGTGTGAACTTGTCCCTGGATAAGAGTGATTAATACCTCTCTCATCATATCTTCACACATCACAAGGCTTTTTGGAATTTCCCCTACCCATATTGACATACCAAATGGTTCTGTCATTGTGCATGCCTTGTTCAGGCAACCTCATCATTGAGATTTCACGGATACTGTTTCCCTGCCATGTCTAGATGACTCTACCTAGGAACAGGTGTCCTGGTATTCTGGCTCTTACAAATCTTTCCCCTGAGCCTTAGGTGTAGGGGTTACATCACAGATTTATCAGCTGTGACTGGGCACCCTACAATACTTCTTTTCTGCATTTTGACAGGTTATAGATCTCTGTTATAGTCTCCATCAAGATAGACACTAAAGGTAAGTAGTCCTATTTCCAAGTTGAGGTAAGTAATGAGGTTTCAGACAGGCTGATCCATTTTAAAACTCAGTCCTATTGTTAGGATACTGCTAGGTCTTTGGGCAAATATTTTGTATTTTAATGTCAGGAAGAAATTTGAAAAATGCCCCTCTTAGGCTCTTCTCTCAGTGGTCTTCAGTGACTTACAAGAAGAACAAATACCAACAGAACATTACTGGTAATGAGGGAGGAAAGGGCAGAGAAGAGCAGAAAGGTTTGTAGAGCAACAGACGCACATCACCATAGAAATCTGCTCTTGCTGCTTTCCTTTGTCAGATATTGAGACTGGCTGGTGACCTTTGAACAGTATGACTCACAGAGCCATGGGAAATTAGAGAGTAAGGCTGCAAGGAGCTTCAGAAACCACATAGTTTAGCTGTTTTGTTTTCCTGAAGAAAGAACTAGGACCCACAACCAGCAAGCAGTTTTCTGCCAATCACATAACTGAAACACAGTGACAGAGAATTAACTTTTACCCATTAGTGGAAGAATGAATGCGACCAAAGGAATGTTCCCGCTAGAATAACTTAAGAAAACAAGTTATGAATAAGTCAAATGGTATTCTATAAAGAACCCTTCATCTGGCCAGAATATCTGGGTTTCAGCACCAGACCAGCACTGCCTCTCATTTACTGAGTTCTTAACCATGTCATTTGTCCTTTCTAGATGCTTGCCTTTTACTTTAACTAAAAGTTAGTGGGTTGAAATGGACGACTTTTAGAAGCCTGGCACTTAGTAAACACTCAAAACATTTTAGTGAAGACTTCTTTAAATTCCAAAATGCTTAGTTATATTTAGAAGAGTCACAGTGAACTGCTTAACTGAAGAACAGAATAAAAGATGTGATGAACTTTTTGAAGAATAGGTACTGTAAATGTAAATGCCTGTATGAACAAGCAGAGGAATGCATTAAAAAAATACCCATAAAAGGTCACTTCTTCAACAAATAGGAGTGCCAGAGTCTTTTCATCAAGTAAATAGCCAAGACACATCATCGAAGGTAATAATAAACCGGCTCAATTGTCATCATGACAGTAGTTAATGCAGCAGCATGTGTGGATGGGAGTATCAAATCATTCTTTTATAAAAGCCTTACTTTTTATGTTTATTTCCTTTGGGAAGAAAAAGCAATTCAATCTTATTTTAAATACAAAAAAGATTTCACAGTGTTTTTAAGACTGGCAGTCACTCATTCAAGTGTTCTTATTGAATGCTAACAATGCATGCAGATGCCGAGGAAAAGAGTTACCCTAAAATGGGAATATTTTTAAAAATGACACGGGACTGTGAGAATAACATTGTAAGGAGCCTGACTTTCTTCAGATCTCAGGTGTGCACAGCCTAGAGCTGTGGGTTTCAGTCTTCACAGGTTAAAACGCTCACATTGAGTGCCATGGCAGATGTGTGTGTGGGTGAGTGGGAGTTCAGCGCTGTAAGCAGGAGCTGGAGCAGGCAGCAGAAAATGAGCGTCTTGACATGTTCTTCCTCCCTCTCCCACCTTCTGAGATGGAATAATAGTAGGGATCTGTTCCATGTGTATTGTATCACGCTTCATGAGTTTACGGAGCGCTTCCACATTCATTATCTTCTTTGATATTCATGCCAACCCTAAAGCAGGAATAGCGGCTGCTATTTTTTTCCGGTTTCAGAAATGACAAAACATGGGAGTCGAGGTAGTTGTGGGTTTGTTTGCTGTTTTTCACCGTCCTCTGACAACATGAATTAGTTCCAGCATTTTCACCCTTGTCTTTTTTTTCTGAAAGCAGTTTTCTTTCCATCACCTCCCCCCTTCCCGCAACTTTCTCCCCATTTGACATTGAAGAATGCTCCATGTGACACCGCAGCAGCAGCAGGCAACCCAAACAGTTTCGGAGTAGCAAAAGCAAACCACAAACAAACAATACCAGGGAAGGATTAGAACGAGTACAACTGACAGGCCCCTTTTCATCTGTCCTGACAAAAGTGGAGTGCGCGTGTGTTGGGAGGATGGCATGGGAAGGGAGTGGAGCTTGTGGAGTCTGGAGATGTATGCTTTGGCTAGTCACCAAGGGTTCTCTTCTGACTCTACAATGATACTCGTGACAGAGATGATGCCCCTGCTTGCACTTAGTGAAATATGAATAGGGAAGGCAGAAAATACACAACACAGATAAGCGTCACTCTGGAAGAATGGAGGAAATACTTTAGCGAGAATTTATTATGAAACCAAGAAGTGTTTAAAAACTGTCATTGAATTGTCACAGTAGTTCCGCAGCATAGGTGCTACTTTTGCCCTTCTTTTACAGTGTGAACTAAATGTGACAAAGGCTGAGTCCTTGGTCATAGAGCTTCTCTCCTGAGATTGGATAGGTCCATATAGCTGCAGGGTCAGAAATGTTAACTATTTATCCTAAGTGGTGAACCTATGTCTTCTGATGGATTACAACTACAGAAAACTTTTTCTTTTTAATATCTGAGGTTCAAATCCAGCTCCAAAAAAAGCAGCTTTACTGTTAATATATGTGTCCTCATCCTGGGACCTTTCTTTTTGGCAAGGTTGGGATCACTTGTCTGCAGTTCTCTTGTGCTGCCCTTGGGTAAATTGAGGACTCAACTCTAGACTCTATTGTACCATGGCTGTCTATTGATTCAGAGGGAATGGGAGGTGGCTTAGATTCTATATGTGGAGATGGAGTTGCATAAATGCACACATTCTGTTGTCTGATCTTTAGATAGAGTAAGGGCCTGGGGCTTGTGTGAGGTAGCAAGCTGGCATCAGAAATAACTTGTGACCACAAGAGTGAGGACCAGAATTCACATACTCTTGATAGCATATGACACCAACCACTTTGCTATGTGGCCCTTTACCTTGACACTGCTGCTCACTAGGAACCCTTTGGGAGTCCCAGTTAATTTTACATCTGCATTCTCTTTGGTTTAGGAATAATCAAAGGAATCATAGAGCATTATTTGAGCAGCTGAACGAGGCATGAACCCTGAGGGCTTTGTCCTTTTTTGATTGCTCTTTCACAGGAGAGGGCCCTCACTTTTGAGCTCAACATCTTGTGGTCATTTGGGGCTATCCTAATGCCTTCAATGGTATTTCAGTCAGAAGATGACCATGGCTTTGGAAAATGTTTTGCTGACCAACACAAAAAGTGAGTAATGCTGACTCCTCTTCTGTCAAATAATGTTTCGGTTTCTGAAGGTGTGGGGAGAAGTTGCCTATCATTAAATTAGTTCGCCTATTTGCCATTTTGTACCCTTATTTCGCTGGGGAGGGGGAGAAGAAAGAGATACAATTGATTGTACCTTATATTTTTTTGTAAGTCCATGTATGAAGTTCTGTGAGTATAAACCCTCACTCACTCATTTGATAAAAAGTATCAGGTCCCGTTTGCATCCTAGGCCTTTGCTGCTTTGTTCTCTCCTGAGTTTCATTAACCTTTTTCTTGCTTTTCTTTCTTTTCAGCCTTTCCATATTATACATATTTTTTTTCTGGAAATGGCACGACTGTATGGAAAGGGCCTTAAGATGTGACTATAGGAAAGAGGAAGGGTTAACGAGTGGGTCTGATTTATGTGTTTGGAGTAGGACTATTTTACCCATATCAGCTAGTTTGCTCTTCTTTTCTCACAGCATGTCTAAAGAGGTTTTGATCAAGTCAGGAGTGATTCTTAGTCGCCTCAATGGAGAACTCATCTGCAGAGACTAAATTCATCCTCATTGGAATGACAAACGATCATCAACTTGCAGTCCCACTTTTTGGACTCTTTTTGGTTATTTATTTCATCACTGTGCTGGGGAACCTAGGTCTGGTAGTGCTGATTCAAGTCAGCCACCGCCTCCACACACCTATGTATTTTTTTCTCTCAAATCTGTCCTTCCTTGATGTCTGTTTCTCTTCTATCACAACCCCAAAGACTTTAGCTAACTTAGTATCTCAGCTACAGGAAGTTTCTTTCTTTGGATGTATGGCTCAAATGGGCTTGTTCATAATCTTTGCTTCTGCTGAATGCAATGTTTTGGCTTCCATGGCCTATGACCGTTATACCGCCATCTGCCGGCCATTGCTTTACCATATTACCATGTCGAGAATCCGTTGTCTGCTTTTGATAGCAGGATGTTATTTTGGTGGGCTCCTTAACATGGTGGCTGTAACAAGTTCCATCACACAACTGTCATTTTGCCAGCCACATGTCATCTCACACTTTTTCTGTGATATCCCTCCACTGCTGGCATTGGCTTGTTCTGATCCTTGGGTAACCCAGATCTTGGTTGTTGGCTGTGGAGGATTCACCCTTGTCACCTCAGTCATGGTAATTCTTGTCTCCTACACGTCTATATTCATGACTATTTGGGGTATTCCTTCAGTTTCCGGCAAGCAGAAAGCCTTCTCCACCTGTGTTTCTCACCTGACCGCCGTTGCTCTGTACTACGGAACAACTATGTACACGTATTTGCAGCCCTCTCGGCATGGGTCTCAAGCAGGAAATCAGATGGTCTCGGTGTTTTATACCATGGTGATTCCTATGTTAAATCCTCTCATCTACAGTTTGAGAAATCAGGAAGTGAAAGCTGCCCTAAAGAAAATATTGAGGCACGGTCTCTAATCTATTTTGCGTCTCAAAAGATTGTAGATTACATCTTGTTCGACAAAATATCATTTTGTTCAATGTTTTTCTTGCTTCCATATGAAGTCTTGTTAAGAACAACTTAATTACTCTGGCTAAGTGTTTAGGAGTGGTTGTTTAGATAACTACAAATACCATAGGGATAAATTATAATACAATGTAATCTACATTTTCTTAGATGATGGTTTGATGAGAAATATTTAAGAAAAAACATGTAAGTTTATGACTAAATATTTTCACCTGACTGGTGAACTTGTGTAACATTAGTTAGAAGTTAAAATAATTCCAGACACCAGGAAGGTTAGAAATTATTTAATTATATCATGTGTTACAGAAGAAAGGTGGTAACTGTCCTCCAAATAACATTATTCTTTCATTCATTTGCTTACATTGAGGATGTACTTGGTGCTTTAAAGGTTGAATTAGATTCAGTCTCTATCTGTGCTAAAGATTCAGAAGTTTCCTCTCTGCTTCTCATTATTGAGATTTGTAAGGGTAAATCTTAAAAATACAAAATAAAGGGGACTCACTAATTAGAATTTCAAGATCCTTTACAAAGAACAATTGATTGTTGTGTATTGCGACATCCAGTTCTGAATTGCACCTGTCATTGCTGCATGCAAATTTTGAACTAGACCAAGTTCATTTTTACAATTTATAAATCCTTTCAACAAAAAACACAAATGTAAATATAACCCCAATTAACTCATTATTCCATGTCTACCCACCAGAACTTATAATTGTGCAACAAATACATGGTCATTGTTACATTTTCTAAATTCATTGAGCAAAGCACGTGCATGGATTGTGTGATGCCATGTGTTTCATCTTCACCCCCTTGCATCAGAAAACATCCCTATTCACAAAACCATCCAAAGAATATAAAACATTATTTTTATTTTATAAAACAGAGTAGAATCTAGGAAATTGTTCAAACTCTAACAACAAACTCTGGAGAAATAATTCCACTGGGTCAAGCTGCAAGAAAAAACAGAAAATAGTATTTATCTGGAGCCGAAGATCATGGCCCATACCTGAAATCAAAGCAGTTGGGAGTCAGAGGCAGCAGCATAGTAAACTCAATGCCAGCGTGGGCTGTATGATGGGACCACATCTCAAAATTAAAAACAAAATAAACACACCAGATCCTTATTATTGTCAGAAAGCACCAAATCAAGGTACGGTCAGGCACATTCTTTGAATTCCAAGCATATTTTATCTGCAGACTACACTTTTAAGAAATGTGTAATCTTAGAATTCAATTGTCAATTCATGTTCGCCTTACTCCCATTTCTTATGGAAGTGACATAGTTTACTTGGTTGCTATGACAAGGCAATAATCTGAGAAGTCCAGATTCAAAAGTGGTTGGTAGTCCCTCAGGCATACGTAACATTGAAAAACTGAATATCTAAACCTATTGCTCTTCTTTCCCTGTCTCCCATCTAAGGAAATGATCCCACACAGCTTTCAAAGCCCCAGAACTAAGACTTAATCACTGACACTCCCTTCTCTATATTCAAACAAGTACCTCCCTATATTCAAACAATTACTGCATTCCCATCGGTTCTCTGTTAATGTCTCTTTAGTTCATTCTTTTCTCTACCATCACTCTTCCAGATCAAGGCTTTCTCTATTCTCTCCTAGACTCCTAGATTAGATCACTAGTATTTATTTATTTATTTATTGACTTTATTGAGCTATACATTTTTCTCTGCTCCCTTCCCTTCCTCTCCCCTCCCCTTAAACCCTCTCCCTTGGTCCCCATGCTCCCAGTTTATTCAGGATATTTTGTCTTTTTCTACTTTCCATGTAGACTAGATACATGTATGTCTTTCTTAGTGTCCTCATTGTTGTCTAGGTTCTCTGCATTGTGATTTGTAGGCTGGTTTTCTTTGCTTTATGTCTAAAAGCCACTTATGAGTGAGTACATAGGATATTTGTCTTTCTGGGTCTGGGTTACCTCATTCAATATGATGTTTTCTAGATCCATCCATTTGCCTACAGATTTCAGGATGCCATTATTTTTTCTTCTGTGTAGTACTCCATTGTGTAAATGTACAACATTTTCCTTATCCATTCTTTGGTTGAGGGGCATTTAGGTTGTTTCCAGGTTCTGGCTATGACAAACAATGCTGCTATGAACAAAGTTGTGTACCTGTCCTTGTGGCATGATTGAGCATCCTTTGGGTGTATACCCAAAAGTGGTATTGCTTGGTCTAGAGGAAGGTTGTTTCCAAATTTTCTGAGAAATCACCGTACTGATATCCAAAGGGGCTGCACCAATTTGCACTCTCACCAGCAATGCAGGAGTGTTTCTTTCTGAAACCACCATGGGTCCTATCAAATTTGTTTTTCACCTGACAGTCACAGATTTAAATGGTTATTCTGACTGAAGAATAATTTGTAAAACTAGTTAGAAATTATAGTTCAATCATATGAAGCCTCTCTCTCTCCACACTCTTTAAAATGTTTTCATGTCTTTCCTTTCCACAAGACAAAATCTACACTCCTGAATATAGCAAAAAAGATCTTCACGATTTGTCTAAGTATTAAAATCCAAACTTAAATTCCATATTGTTTTCTAAATAACTTTCACTGATGTTTTAGAGAGAAGTGAAAATTATCCTGTTTTCTAGTTGCCTTTCACTTGTCTCTTGTAGTCTTATGATGCTTTGACATCTAATGGAATACTCAGTAATTTACTTAATATTTGTTTTGCTTACCTTGCCTGAAGCCTTTGGAATGATGAAAACATGTTTGGTTGATTTTTATCTTTAATCATAGGCCTAGCACAGGGCCTGGTTACTTAGTATGGGCCAAAAGAAATAAACAGATTTGAATTCACTCACAACTAACCTCTTTTCTTATCCAGTCCACTTTCTCCACTATATATTCTGTTGTGTCATGAAGGAAAAGTTCAAAGTTTTGCCTCCTAGAACACTAGAGTCCAGAAAGATTTTGGGGTTTTGTGGATCTTTATTATTGCCTCATAGTAGGGAATCTGAACTTCTTTTCCTTCAGTAAATCTTAACCTTTCTCTTTCACCACCATATCAATCTGATGTCCTCTCTAGATTTCTGTTTTTCTCTAGTCTCTGATAAAAGCATATATGTAGATATCATTCTGTAATAAAACACAGTCTGTATGCACTATTCCACAAATTAGAAGCCAGAGGTAACAGGGCCCACAGAAACAATGGAGAATGGTAGATTTTAATATTTTATGCACTGTAACATCTTTAAGATCAAAAGCACTATAGTGTAATCAGTTTGCCAGAAGACAATATTATGTACCCATTACCTGGACCTCACCATCTTTCTCTGAGCCATATCTCCAGAGATTCAATGGCAGAAAACACTAGATGAATAAAGATGTTCTTTTTAGAGTATTCTCAAGGGAAAAACTATATTCTAGAGATCACTCAGCTAGTCAGTGGCAGACGCAGAATTAGGATTCAGACTTATTAATTCATAAACCAGGAACACTATGTACTACTATCCTTTAATGTGGTATGATGGGAGGATGTGATGAAATGGACCTCATCGGCTTGTGCTGAAAACACTAAATTATCATCTCTTTCCTTAGCGTGTGAAAATGCCCATTTCCAAATACACACCTTAAAGAACCTCATAAAAGTTACAGACAGCTACGACCTCATCAGCTTTCATCATTTCTCCACAGGAAGTGAATGACTTCAGGGGATATCAAAGTGCTTTAGTAATGGATAAGCCTCATACATAGAACTGGTGACATAATTTTCAGGTCCATAGATACAAGAAGTGTCTATGAAGATGAATCTCTCTCTCTCTCTCTCTCTCTCTCTCTCTCTCTCTCTCTCTCTCTCTCTCTCTCTTAAAAAAAAGCAGGAAATATTTCTACTAAAGCTCCTCAAATATATAGCGTTTTTTTCTACAGTCTTTTCTTCAACAAGTCATGCTGCTTTAAATTGGCTAATTAGTGTCACACCATCTCAGGCACAATGGTGCTTAAGAAGCAAGTGAAGACACTCATAAGTATCCAGTAACTTTTTATTAAGACTTAGAATAGATGTGCGGTGTCTACCGAACACCAGTTTCTCCTGCCACCAACTGCTGGACAAGAGGACAGTGTTAATATGAGCACTTTACCTATAAGGAATCCTTAACAGTACTACCTGTGAGCTCCCAAATAGCTACGTAGAGACTTCTTATTAATCATGAAAGCACAGTTGATACCTTAGGCTTGTTTCTAACTAGCTCTTATAACTTAAATGAACCCATTTCTACATGCTGCACTTAGCTTATGGCTTGTTACCTCTCCTCCTGCATGTCCTGCTTTCTCTGTGTCTGGCTGATCTGCCTTCTTCTAAGAATTCTCTCTGCTTTAAAAATCCTGACTAGCTATAGGTCATTCAGCTTTTTATTAAACCAATCCAGTGACACATCTTCACAATGTACAAAAAATATTCCACAATATTTTCCCATTTTGTCTAAATAAAAAGGAAAGGCTTTTACTTTAACATGTTAAAACTATTTACAATAAGAACAATTATCAAATAAGAATTACATTTACAGTGTCCAGTCCATTTGTATTTGGCAAATTTAGAGAAAATATTTTATTATTTAGCCTCTCTTGATGAATCCAAAGTTTTATACCTAATTTTCTTTCTATTGAGACTAATGGAAACTATAACTATCTAGTCTTCAACTCTATTAGATACATAAGAATGGTATAATATTAGCTGAATAAACAGGAAATTCAGAGCAAGCAACTTCCAAAACTGTGAAATTACAAAGACTCCTGGCTGCCTGGACAGTCAACCCAGGGTTCCTCTGTAACATTGGGGCATCCATCTTTGGCCTATGATCCTTGAATATCAGATTTTTCTGTGAAGCAAAAATTATTGAATTTTTGAAGAACTGTCCTACCCTATCTTGGAAAAGTTCAACAATTGCTTTCTTTTGTGTCCTGCTTGCTCAATTTTGATAGCATACTTTCAGCAGTCTAGGTAAGGGAAGTTTCTTGTCCAGTGGTTAATTTTTGTAACAAATGAAAGCAAACTCCATATATAGGTTCTGCTTTTATGAAGTAGGTTGGTGCTGCTAGGAGCAGTTGTGTATCATTGTCATTAAAAGTCTTGTTATTAAAACATTAAAATGCCACATTCTGTTTTTCTCTAAAGTGTTTGAAGACCATGTATCTACTTAAAATGTCTGCTTAACTTTTAAAATACAGATAATAAAACTACAAGTTTGATTATTATAGATAACTATCAAACTACATTTCTTAAGTACACATTATTATTTTATTATTTTTTATTCATTTTGTATACCCACCAGAGTCCCCCCTCTCTACTCTCTTCCTTCATCTTCCCACATTTGCCCAATCCACCCCCATCTACTTCTCAGAAAGGGTAAGACCTTCCTTCCATGGTGAGTCAACAAAGCCAGACACATTAACTTGTGGCAAGACCAAGCCCCTCCTCACTTCATCCAGGCTACCAAGGCATTTCACCATAGGTAATGGACTCCAAAAAGTCAGCTCAGGTCACACACACACACACACACACACACACACACACACACACACACACCTCCAAACAGACAAAAAGGGAGGCAAAGGCAGCTTCTAGTTCCACAATCTCTCATCCAGTACACTGTATAGAGATGCATCTCCTGGATGCAGACTAAATTGTGCAGCAGTTTAAGATTTTGCTCATACAGACAGAAAAGGTTACAGACACACAGTAAAGCTTGTTGAGAAGGGAAAAAAATCTCTAAACAGGTTACAGTGTTTTTAAAAATGTGCATCGGCTTAAGAAAAAGAAAAAAGGGCATAGATAGTTGTAAAAATAAATAAGTAGTTTAAAAATAATAGATTCTTTAAAGAAAGAGTAAAATAATAAAAGAGACTAGGCCACGCAGACATAGGGAATACGCAAGGAGTCTGGATCCTATTATTGTGGTGTATTTCAATATTTTTTATTGCTGAAACAAATGATTGCTGCTGAGAGACATTGGATTATGGAAACTGCTAAATTAAACCAGCCTATATATTTAATATGTCATAACTTCAAAATGGAAGTAAAAAAGATGTTGTATTGGAGAAAAGGTTATGGTTTTATTCCCATATAAAATGAAAGTCTGTTGATTCTCTCAAGTTTAAAAAGGATCAGGTTTGATTGCAGGAGATTCCTTGAAAATTCCGGATATAAAGAAATATAAAGAAATCAACTTAGGAAACTACAATGCAGGTGATGTATATTTTACCTGCTCAAACATAAAACAAAAAAATCATCTTTGACTGACTTGTGTACAAAATCATATTTGACTGACTTGTGACAATACACAATCTATACTTGTATTAATGTATATATGTATGCTACCTTTGAAAGTTTGTTTTCAGAGCTAAGAGGACTAGACACCAATGAAAATGGGTGGTTCAGGTGATCCAGCCTCTCACAGTACCTCTGTTGCAGTTTCTTCAGAGTTCTGCATCCAACAGGTGATCCAAAACAGCTTCAAGATTCCTGGCTGAGAAGTTCTAGCCTCACAGACTATTCTAGCCAAGACTTGATCATTATCCTAATTTTCTCAAGGTACCTTATAAATTCCAGCACTCCTAGACAACAGGAAGCAGTCTGCAGAACACAATGCCCACATTCCCAAGAGATTGGGTGAGTGGTTTTTTCTGGTTATTTGATGGGTTAGGGATGTTTGTCATTATTTAGGGGAATATCGAAATATAATATAGGACAAAATGATAATTATTAGCCTCAAATATTTTACATTGGCATGGATTTTAGTATACTGATACAAATTAAATTTAGTTTTGCTATACTAAATGCATTTTCTACTCTTCTTTGGGTTATTGTACATATGCAGCTCATTTAAAAATGTAATGTGATGCATTGCACCTCAGTCATTCAGCAGGAAAGAGTCTGGTGAGTAGGCTGCTCAACCAACCCCTACTGAATCTAGTAATCTACGAGTGCCACAGAGACACAGGCACCTCCTGCATCAACTGGAGGAAGAGATGGGTAGACTGCTGTAAAAAAAAATCCAATAATGTAACGAATAATATGGCACCACCAAAACCTAGTGGCTCTACAAAAGTAAGACCTGAATATTCCAACATAGAAGAAGCAGAAGAAAATGACCTTAAAAATAACCTCTTGAAGATGATAGAGGCCTTTAAAGGGTAAATGAAATTTTCCCTTAAAGAAATGGAGGAAAAGACAAACAAAATTTTAAAAAATCAATAAACCCCTATAAAAAAGCCAAGATAGTAAAGAAAAAAATTCAAGCAGATGAAAAAAACAGTTAAAGACTTGAAAGCTGAAATAGAAGTAATAAAGAAAACACAAAAGAAGAATTCTAGGAAGTGAAAATCTGAGTAAACAAACAGAAACTAGAGATACAAGCATAACCCAA
This sequence comes from Dicrostonyx torquatus, assembly GCA_028555095.1. Classification (NCBI taxonomy): domain Eukaryota; kingdom Metazoa; phylum Chordata; class Mammalia; order Rodentia; family Cricetidae; genus Dicrostonyx; species Dicrostonyx torquatus. The sequence continues at coordinate 8,828,394 of JAQHUG010000060.1, read as the reverse complement.
CAGAATGCAAGAGATGGAAGACAGAATCTCTGGCACTGAAGAAATGATAGAGGAAATAAATTAATCAGTCAAAGAAAACATTAAATCCAACAAAGTTATAACACAAAACGTCCAGAAAATCTAGGACACCATGAAAAGATCAAACCTAAGAATAATAGGTGTAGAAAAAGGAAAAGAATCCCGTTCAAAGGAACAGAAAATATATTCAACAACATAATAGAAGAAAACTTTACCTACCTAAAGAAGGAAGAGCTTATAAAGATACAAGAAACTTACAGCACACCAAATAGACTGGACCAAAAAAAGNCTTAAGGAAGCAGGGGGAGGGCGGTGGGGTAGTGGGGGAGCGGGAGGGCCGGGAACAAGGGGAGTAAATGTAAACTTTGCTTTTAACAAAAATAAATGAATAAATTAAAAGAAAAAAAAAGAAAAGCATATGATGTAAAAAATAAAAAGACAACCTCACTTCTAAGGTGATGAAAGTGATATTGTGGTTAAACCACATTGCTTGGAATAGTGTCCTGACTTGATGTATCACTAATTGACTCATGTTGTCCTTTCTAGCCTATATGATTCTATGTTTTTCTAATCTCCAATATAGGAATTAGGTTGTATGTCCTATGGATCTTCTGCCAATGTTTGCTTTGGTGATATTTAGCCAGTGTTTGTAGCACATAGCCAAATAGCCTCCGGATTTGTACAAACTCAATTGATCTAGTAAAGGCATTCCTGGCAGATTGTTCTTTTTGTTCACAAAACTCAAGGCCTAACTTTCCAAGTCTCCAGATCACTAAATTTAGCCTTGTGGATCATTAACTCAGTTTTTTGACTTCTCCAACAGTCTCCCAAGAAGATTTTTTCCTTGTTTGTCTCATAGATAGTTTTGCAATGGAAATGACTTTCTTGTGGTAATTTCTGAGGTCGCCTCAACTCTGTTGTTCCAATGCAGGTCCTTAGTAGTTGAAACAAGGCATTTCACCCATATTGGTCAGCTCTCTTCCAGGGGTAGATGACTCATTTCAGTGCTTGAAGAGAGATGATGAGCAGCAGAGAAAAGACTTTAGGGGCAGTGAAGCTTCCTTGAGGAAAGGCAGTTGTGCCCCCTTGGATGTTTTGAGGAAATAAATGTTGCTCTCTCTCCACATTCACAGGTCAGAATTGCAGACACTAAGCTTTGCTTTCCCAGAGACTGTCTGCACAAAGGTAGGCCCTTCCAAACATGTTAGAGCTTCTCTAGGTTTTCTCAGCTGGTGATCCATTCTGGTCCAACTCTGGGTGGTAGTGCTCAGAGCATCATCATCTGGTTCTGGGCTCTGTAAACAACCAACTCTGATGAGACACTCCTCAGAATCTCTGATCTCAGTCCCAATAAGTCCTCAAAATTGAATCCAGTGCATGCAGTACATCAGTATACATTGGAAAGTAGGGACAGTTCTGGAGTATTCAGAGTCAAGGACCAAATATTTCTAAGTCTGAGTAACAGAGTACAGATAAGTGTGCTATTGTCTAAAGCAAGGATTTAGTAGGGACTTCTTTGTACCAAAGTTGATGCATCATCTGTCTATCAATTAAGGTTCTTTGAGATACTAGAATAGAAACATTGTATTCGTTGAAGAATTTTGTTGTCTGGCTTTACAGACTTTACCATCTTTCTTCTTTCTCTTCCACAATGGTTCCGGAACCTTGGGGTTAGTAATGTGATATAGATATCCAATTTAGAAATAAAAACTCCACAGCCTTTCATTATATGTGTTTGACCAGCTGTGGATCTCTGTATTAATCATCATCTACTACAAAAAGAAGCTTCTCTGATGAGGGCTAACTAATACATTATGGATATGAAGATATAATGAATTTAGAAAGCTATTTATAATCACATCAATTTAGCAGAATAATACTATTATGTTCTGTGACCTAGCCAGCCATGAAATTTTGGCCAAGGCATGATGTCTACCTTGTTCATTGAACTTTGAATTTAATATGCAAGTGGTTAGTTACTACATTAACACTTGAGCTTCTAGTACACCAGTGAGCATGTAATGCTAGGCTAAAAGTTATTATTGTTCACAGGATTCATATCTGGGTAAGAATGACAGTTACTTTTCTTCTCTGGTAGCATGCAGAACATTTTCTAGAACTGTGAAAACTTATTCATAGTAATAAAGTTTCCAGATGAGTACCAACTTCATTTCTTCCCATGGCTTAATTGTATGATATCATCAGCAATAAAGTCTTACCATCACCTTCTGGGGTTAATTAAAAGCAATAACAAGAGTTTATAATATTTGAGAGTTATTGGGACCCCACTATCCAATAACTACTAAATAAGTAACCCATGATTGGTTCTAGGCTTTTTATTTGATATCTTATAGTATCTGGGAGAAGCATTTGTCTCCCTCCCAATTTTCAGGTAGCTCCATTTTAATTCCCTTTATAGATGTATATAATTTAGGATTATTTTACAGTAGTAGGCTTCTGTGTGGTAGTTTCAAACGACTTTAGCATTAGTTATCCCTCCACATATTCCCTCTTTAACCTACCCTCCTGTCATCTACCCTAATTTAAGCCTTCCCATTCTATTTCTGCCTTCATCTGCATACCACTTGCCTTCTATCTCTCTTCCATTGGAATCCCTTCAGGACTCCATAATACCCTCCTGACTTCTATGAGTAGTCCAGCTGAAACATCAATATTCTAACATTCAAAAGTAGTATCCATATATGAGAGCAAATATGCTGTGCTTGCCTTTGTGGATCTGGATGACTTCACTCAGAATGATAATTTTCAGCTCTATGCCTTTACCTGAAAATTTCAATTTTACAGTGGAACTATGTTTTGTTGTATATATGTACCACATTTTCATTATCCATTCATGAACTGATGTCTGTGGGCACCTACGCTGCTTCCCTTTTCTGGCTTTTGTGAGTAAAGCTACAGTGAACATGAATAAGCAAGTATTGCTGTAGTAGGAGATGGAATTCTTTGGGAATATCCTTGGGAATGGTATCATATGATAGATGTATAGCCAATATTTTGAGAAAGTTCCAGACTGATTTCTATAGTGACTGTATCAGGCTCCATGGCCACTAACAATGAATAAATATTCTTCTTTCCTATATCCACACTAGCATTTGTCATCTTTGTTTTTAATCTTAGTCATCCTAACTGGTGTGGGATGAAATATCAAAGTGAATTCAATTTCCTTTTCCCTAATGACTAAGGATGATTAACATTTTTCTACATATTTCTTAACCATTTGTATTCGTCTTTTGAAGTATTTCTATTTAGTTTCATTCCAATTTTTATTGGGTTGTTTCTTTTCTTAGTATTTAATTTTCTGAGTTCTTTATATATTCTAGATGCTAACCTCGTATCAGATGAATGAAGGGGTATTTTGTATAATTCTAAAAATAAGGCTAAGCTGACATTACTAAAGAACAGAAACATGATAGTTTGAATACACACTCTGTGTATTAATTACTTTTTATCTGTGTAGAAACTCACAGAAAAGAGCAGGGGGAGAGGCTGGAGTTACAACAGGAAATAGGAGCTGTAGCCCTTTCTTTTGTGGAACATAAAATATTATCCTTGGGGGACAAGTATATTGGAGAAGGGAATAAGATATTTACATTAAGGGAGTCATTTTATCATTTGCAAGAGACTTATCCCTAGAGGGGATCCCAGGTGTCCATAGGGATTTCCCCATCTAGGTACTTAGGCAGCAGAGGAGAGGGTGCCTGAACTGGCCTTGTCACATAGGTACATTGATGAATATCTTGATCATCACCATAGAAATTTCACCCGATAGATGGAGATAGAGCCAGAGACCCACATCCACATCAGAACAAAGGACTGGGCTCCCAAGGTGCAGTNATAGACTGGACCAAAAAAAGAGTTCCCTCACCATGATAATCAAAACACTAAATATGCAGAATAAAGAAAGAATATTAAGAGCTGCTCTCCTGGACAGACGTTATGCAGACACTAAGAGACCACAGATGCCAGCCCAGACTACTATACTCAACAAACCCTTCAGTCATCATAGATGGAGAAAACAAGATATTCCATGACAAAATCAGATTTAAACAATATTTGGCCACAAGTCCAGCCCTACAGAAAGTACTAAAAGGAAAACTTCAAACCTAGAAAGTTAGCTGCACTCATGAAAACACAAGCAATAACCCACACACCTATGAACCCATGATTTTTGACAAGGAAGTCAAAATTATACAATGAAAAATTAAAAAATCCCCCCCAAAATTGTGCTGGCATAACTGGATATCAACATGTTGAAGATTGCAAATTGAACCATATCTATTGTTATGCACATAACTCAAGTTCAAATGGGTCAAAGACCTCAACATACATCCAGTCACACTGAACTGGACATAAAAGAAGTGGGAAGTAGCCTTGAATGCATTACCACAGGAGACCCTTCCTAAATATAACACCAGTATCACAAATACTGAGAGCAACAATCAATAAGCGGGACCTTCAGAAGCTTAAAAGCTTCTGCAAGGCAAAGGACACAGCAAATAAGACAAAACAGCAGCCTACAGAATGGGAAAAGATTTTCACCAACCCCACATCTGACAGAGGACTATTCTCCAAAACATATAATGACCTCAAGAAACTAACTAGTCATCAAAATGCCAAATAATGCAATTAAAATATGGGGTACAAATTTAAATGTAGAATTCTCAACAGAAGATTCTCAAATGGCTGAATGACACTTAAGGAATTGCTCAGCATCCTAAGTCACTAGGGAAATGCAAATCAAAATGACTCTGAGATACCATCTTACACCTGTCAGAATGGCTAAAATCAAAACACTGATGACAGCCTGTGTTGGAGACGGTGTGGAATAAGGGGAACATGCCTCCACTGCTGGTGGGAATAAAACTTGTACAGCTACTTTGGAAATCAGTATGGCATTTTCTCAGAAAATTGGGAATAAATCTACCTCAAGACCCAGCATTATCACTCTTAGGCATATACTCAAAGAATGTTCAATCAGGGCTGGAGAGATGGCTCAGTGGTTAAGAGCATTGCTTGCCTTTCCAAAGGTTCTGAGTTCAATTCCCGGCAACCACATGGTGGCTAACAACCATCTGTAATGAGGTCTGGTGCCCTCTTCTGGCCTGCAGACATACACACACAGACAGAAAACTGTATACATAATAAATAAATAAATAAATTTAAAAGAAAGAATGTTCAATCATACCATAACGACACTTGCTCAACTCTGTTCATAGCAGCATTATTTGTAATATCCAGAACCTGGAAACAGCCTAGATGCCCCTCAACCAAAGAATGTATAAAGAAAATGTTGCACATTTATACAGTGGAGTATTACTCAACTGTAACAAAAAAAGACATCATGAAATTTGCAGGCAAGTTAATGAAACTAGAAGAAATCATATTGAGTGAGGTAACCCAGACTCAGAAAGACAAACACAGCATGTACTCACTCATTAAGTGGATACTAGATGTAAAGCAGAGGATAACCAGACTGCAATTCATAGCTCCAGAGATGCTAGATAACAAGAAGGACCCTAAGAGGGATGCATGGATCATCCTAGGAAGGGGGACTAGATGATATCTACTGAGTACGCTGGGGATGAGGTTAAAGGGGAGGTGATGGAGGGATGGGAACATGAGGGAATGGGATGGTTGCATTGAAGGAGGGATGGAGTGGGGAAGGAATGAAAGAGATACCTAGATAGAGTGGGTCATTATGGGGTTAGGGACAAATGTGGTGCTAGGGAAATTCCCAGGAATCCACAAAGATGACCCCAGCTAAGGTTCCTAGCAAAACCGGAGAAGGTGCCTGAACCACCAGCCTTCCTCTGTAATCAGATTGGTGACTACCCTAACTGCCATCATAGAACCATAACCCAGTTACTGATAGAAGAGAATGCAGAGATTCATAGTTAGCCAAGCACTGGACTGAGGTCCAGGAGTCCATGAAAAGAAAGCAAAAAGGGATAATATGACCAAAGGAAGTCAAGATCATGACTGGAATACCATAGAGACAGCTGATCCAAGCTTGTGGGAACTCATCGACTCTAGACTGAAAGCTGGGGAACTTGCATGGGACTGAACTAGGCCCTCTGCATGTGGGCAACAGTTGTGTAGATTGGTCTGTTTGTGAGACTCCTGGAAGTGGGACATGAGCTCAGGTCTTACATGGAAATGCATGCCCAGACATTGGGCACCATTTGTAGGAAGTCTTTCTCCAAAGTCCATTCACATCACAGCAAGAAATAGTTTAAGTTATAGAGTCAACTTTCCAGTCAATGAAACTCTCCCCTCATTTTCTAATTCTGGGATCTTATGCAAGTTAAAGTTTCTATGTCTCAATTTCTTTATTTGTTAAACAGTGATAAGACAACCTCACTTGATCTAGCCACCCCCACCGGAGGAGAACTCGGCCCTTTTGACTGAGGTAAGACCTTGGAGAGGGCATCTGACCTAGCCACCCCCACCGGAGGAGAA
>JAQHUG010000060.1:8803793-8821568 GCA_028555095.1 Dicrostonyx torquatus | reverse complement strand
CTGCCCCCTCTTTAGGAAGCAGGGGGGGAGGGGTAGTGGGGGAGCGGGAGGGCAGGGGACAAGGGGAGTAATTGTAAATCTCTCTTTTAACAATAAAAAAGATAGAAATAGTTTTATAATTTTATTTCAAAATCAGTTTGTAAAATGTCTGTTTCTAACTCAGTAAATTTCCACTTATTTCTTCTTTAATTTTAGAGATATTTTCCTACTTCAAAAGGTAACCTCAATTCATAACAATAACGGTGTAAATTTCTCTCCAGTAAGGACTGTCACCTTTCCCACACATGCTGGTTGACCCTGATAACTAATTGAATTACCTAAAATCACTTGTTCCTCATTGTAATAGGAATACATGCTCATTATTAAGGACTGCAAAAATATGGAGAATAGGTTGATGAACTCTAGCATGTACAGACACCCAGCATTAGCACTTTTGTATATTTCTTTTAGCTTGTTTTCTTAAATGCATGCATAGAGCTTTATGTATATGTGTAAAAGCATTTATAATAAAAATGGGTATCATTTTATACCTTTCTCGTTTCACTTAAAATACATTGGGAAAATATGCATGTCATGAAGCATTGTCATTTCTCCTGAGTGCAATGGTTGCATAATACCAAAGTGTATGGATGAACCCTTATGACTAATTGTTAACAAAGAACTTTGAAAAGGTTGATAGAAAGAACAATAGGTTAACAATATAGTTAACAATAGATTCTATCAATGTGCTCAGAGCAAGATTGAAAAACACAATTTAGGGTGTGACTGTACTTTATGAAATGCATAAATAGGAGTACAGGCTAAATGAAGGTTCTGGGAAAATCCTGTGATCAAATCTCATATAAAAACAAAAGATTTGAAGTCAAATAAATGTAAATAGGTAGAAAAGAAAAGAGACTAAAGCAGTTAAAGCTTTTGCTGGAAGTTTGTTATAAGATTATGGAATGGGATATTTAGCTCATATCAGCACAGAACACAACAATCACCCCATCCCAGACAAGGGAAAATCCACTGTGAGGGTGGAGTTGGAAGGGAGGGATCAGACAAAGCCTGTAGATCTCTAGATGAAATTAAAGCAGAGATGTGGGAAGCTGGGGATGTGAGAACTTATTCCTGTCCTAGAGCAGTCTATGGAGTGTGGTAAACTCAATAGATACTTGTGGATGGAGTATATGAAATCACAAAGAAGAAGGATTAATAAACAAGCTCCACCAAAGACAGATTATTACAAAGGGAACATTACAGAGCAGAAGGTGTGAGCCACTGGGCTGGTAAGGATGTTGAGTGGACAACTATCACAGTGTTTTGAACCAGCATGCAGAGGCATCTGGAACAGAAATTTTAAGACAAACTCACAGATCCAACAGATATTCTGGCTCAGTCTCCTCATCCATGATGGTGAAGTTTTCAGTTACTAATACTCCAAGTTGTCACAAAATCAAGATAGGCAATTTGTAGCTTTCCCAAGGGGTAAAACCAATTCACATCATTTAAAATTCATTTAAGCCATGTTTAATTAACATAATATTTAATTCTACTTTAATTATTTTTAAGAACCCACATATTGCTTTGGGGAATTAGTAAAATTAGACAAAATTAGTGTATCATAACATGGAACATGTTGGGAATCATTAGTCTAAACCATCTGGATAGATGGCTGTCATCTTTCTACTTAGTATTTGCCATCATTGAATACCCTACATCTCTCCCCACCACACATTCCCATATCCAATAGGTGGTCTTCTGAGAAATTGGAATTGTATATTTGTTCAAAATTTAATTTTTTATCTTCTCAACCTTTATAAACTTTTGTTTCTTTAAATATAACATGAAGTTAATCACAATGTGTAGATACTTATGGAGACTCAATAAGATCATGTACCCAAAATGATTCATAAAATTTACCTTCATTAGGAGACTTTAACCTAAGACAGATGTTGGGTGGCAGGTTTTGATTCTTACTGTGGACCAATGAGGAATACACACTGGTGATGGCCTTCACCAAGAGCTGACTTTGAATGGTTTTGCAACTTAGCTCTATAAGGAAAATCTAGTGGATAATAAAATTAGAATTCTCACCAGGATGTACAATCTCGGCTTTTTCCCTTACAATAGACAAATACCATTACCAGTGCCTCAGGATATCCACTAATGCTGTGAAATTCAGGTCTCATGCTTTAGAAAAATATATCAAATTATGGGTTCCAGGTAAGTAGAAAAGGCCAGATATGGAGATGAAGGACTTAGGATGTGATTTTGCTGCCCCCGAGCACCTGATTGGAAAGGAGAGTGAAGACAGTAGCATATTGGAAAGTGTAATTCCACTCCAGAATACAGAAAATACTATCCTCTAGCAAGAATATGATATGATGAACCGTGCATAGTACCAGGAGTTGGGTACACAGAGATAGGATAGTTCTGGTAATTGCCAAACTCATGTCTTTTCAAAACTACTTCCTCTAATCTCAATCTTCATTACAATTCCAGTCTTCTTTTTATAGTAAAATGCAATGTAGGTGGAATAATATGGATTCTGAATCCAGACAGGCTTTAATAGCTAAACTTTCTCAAGCTTTGGTTTATGTAAAGTAAAGCATGAATCTTCCTAGCCTGTCTGTCTTTTTCTTTTTCTGTGCCCTCATTCGTTCGCTATTTTTTTCTAATAACTTTTCACAATATTTAGATCCTTATAACTGTTTAAGAATATTTTTTTTCACTGGCCAGGGCATGTAGAAACTAGAAAGTAGATAAACTGATGATAAGAATTTAAAATGGTACCCAATGAAATCACACTTCAAAACAAAGGAGAAACAGATATTCCCGGGCATGCAATAAAATACTTGACCTAAAGGAACACTAAAGGAATCCCCAGTCTTAATGAAAGGACAGCAGGCAATATACAAAATCCACATTCATAAAGAAGATTGATAATGGAAACTGCCTGGGTATTTATAAAAGAAACTAAAATTATACTATTCAGTGAAAAATGCTTTCTTTCATTCTCTAATTTACAAGGCATGATTTGGGCAAATAATTATAACAGTATATTTTTGTCCTTATGATAGAGAAGCATGTAATTTATTGGGCATAGTATCATACAAGGAGACAATACTGAGCTAGATTAATTCCAAAAGATTTTTTTAGTGCTTATCATTCAAACTGATTGGATTAAAAATGTCACTTTTAATTAGGACAATCTTAAGTGATAAGAAGAAATACTATTTTAAAAAACATAATCTAATTAAACATTAATAATAATAATTTTACTGTAAATAAATTAGTAATAAATGGAAAAACATTAAAATGTATAATGTGCATAACGTTGGAAAAGAAAAATGTCAAAATAAACCCAGTTATCAATAATTTTCATTAAACCTAAATGAATAAAACATAATAACCAAAAGATTGTATGTTTTTGATGTGATCAAGCTTCATATTCTAGGTAATTCCTACAAAATTTGTATATGCTATTTAGGAGAAATAAGTGAGTTAGTTTTGAAATAGCCTAAAAAGGGCTGGAAAAATGGCCCATCAGATAAAAAAAGGCATGTTTCACCAAACTGGAGAAACCAGAGTTCAAACCTGTGCCTCTATGGTTAAAAAAAATTAACTTCTATAAGTGGTCCTATGACTGTCATATGGTTCCATAGTTAGCATATAATTACCTACCAGTTATCACACTCTCACCAGACACATATATACACACACACAAAGACACATTCACTGTGGAAAATAGCCCAATAATCCTTCAGAATATCTCTCCTTGCATATCTAGCCAAGGAAAATGAAAATAGGCACCTTTGTATAAATAAATAAGAAATTATAAATAAAAATAATAATGGCATTATTCACCATGAAAAATAGGTACAAAGATCTCATATTTCCACTGATAGACTTTTTTTTTAAAAAAAATTAAACTGGTAATACAGTAGTGTTTGGAATATTATTTTAACTATGTAAAGATGTGTTACATTTGTTTATGCTGCAGAATATTACTTTAACTGCATAAAGGTGTGCTATATTTGTATATGCTGCATTTGTTCAATCATGAAAAGCTGTTTGCTTAATTACGTAAACATGTATTGCATTTGTTTTACCTTGCTTGCTTAAGGCACCTGATTGGCTTAATAAAAAGCTGAATGGCCAATAGCTAGACAGGAGAGAGCTAGGTTGAGGGGGGGCTGGAAGACAGAGAGACTAAATAAGAGAAATCTAGGTTAAAAAAGAATGAGAAGAGAGGAGAAGAATTGAGAGAATGGCAGAAGAGAAGTGAGAAGAAGAGAGGGAGCCACACTGGGCCAGCCAAGCAGCCAGCAGCTAGCAGACACAGAGTAGAACACACAGAAAGAAAAGTAAAAAGACCCAAGACAAAAGATAGGTAAAGAGAAACAGCTTAATTTAAGTTAAAAGAGCTAGTCAGAAATGAGCCTAAGCTAGGCCAAACATTCATAACTAATAAGAAGTCTCCATGTTATGATTTGGGAGACTGTTGGTGGCCTAAAAGAAAGTCTGGTAACACAGAAGAATTTTACTCACTTATAAAAAGTACTGATAAATTCTACGGCCTGGATAAAACTTTAAAAAATCATGACAAACAAAATAAGTCACATAGATAATACTGCATATTGTGTGCTTCTACCTACGTGAAATGTCCAGTAAAGTTTAAACTGTCAAGAAACTAGAATAGGGTTCGCCGGAAGCATAGGGAGAAAGGGAATTAGGAGAGACTGTTTATATGCATGGAGTTTCCTTCATGGGTGGTCAAAAAGCTTGATTGTCATGATGGTTACACAGTGACAATACCAGGCTGGTGTGGGAGACTTGTCTGTTTCTGTCAATCATGTTTTAAATAAATGCTGATTGGCCAGGTAGGAAGTATAGGTGGGTCAACCAGACAGGAAGTAGAGGCAGGGCGAGGAGAAAGTCTGGGAAGCAGGAAGCTTCCCTGGCATTTCTGCGCAGATCTCCAAAGAAGCAGCATGTGTCCCTGTCCCAGCTGAGAAAAGGTACCAGCCATGTGTCTGGCATGGATGGGAACAATGGGTTAATATAACTTATGGGAGCTAGTAAGAAGCCTGAGATAATAGGCCAATCAGTTAATAACCTAATGTAGACTCTCTGTGTGATTTTCTTTGGGGCTTGCCGGCTGTGGGGTACCGGGCGGGACACAAACTCCAACGAGCAGGACCCTCGTGTTACACCAGGCTGTTTTTAGGACTGTAGCTCTGTAGTAGAGTTTGAAGTCAGTGATTGTGATGCCTCAAGAAATTCTTTTATTGTACATGATTGTTTTGGCTATCCTTGGATTTTTTTTTTGTTTTCCACATGAAGTTGATTATCATTCTTTCAAGGTCTATAAATAATTTTTCTGGGATTTTCGTAGGCATTGTATTGAATCTGTAGATTGTTTTTTGGTAAGATTGCCATTTTTACTATGTTAATTCAACCTACGCAGTAGATTTGGAGATCTTTCCACTTTCTGGTGTCTTCTTCAAGTTCTTTCCTTAAGGATTTAAAGTTCTTGTCATACAGGTCTTCCAGTTGTTTGGTTAGAGTTATTCCGAGATATTTTATGCTATTTGTGGCTATTGTGAAGAGTGTTGTTTCTCTGATTTCTTCCCCAGCCCTTTTATCATCTGTGTACAGGAGGGCTACTGATTTTTTTTGAGTTAATCTTGTATCCTGCTACATTACTGAAAGTGCTTATGACTTGTTGAAGTTCCTTGATAGAATTTTTGGGATCACTTATGTAAACTATCATATCATCAGCAAATAGTGAGATTTTCACTTCTTCTTTTCTGATTTGTATCCCCTTGATCTCCTTTTGGTGTCTTATTGCTCTGGCTAAGACCTCAAGAATTATATTGAATAGATATGAAGAGAGTGAAAAACATTGTCTTGTTCCTTATTTCAGTTGGATCACTGGGAGTTTCTCTCTATTTAGTTTGATATTGGCTGTTGGCTTGCTGTATATTGCATATTGCCTTTATTATGTTTAGGTATTTTTCTTATATCCCTCTTCTCTACAAAACCTTTATCATGAAGGGATGTTGTATTTTGTCGAAAGGTTTTGGAATCTAATGAGATGATCATAAGGTTTTTATTTTTCAGTTTGTTTATATGGTGGATTACATTGACAGATTTTGCATGTTGAACCATTCCTGCATCTCTGGGAAGAAGCCAGCTTGATCATGGTGGATGATGTTTCTTATGTGTTCTTGGATTTGATTTGCCAGTATTTTATTGATTATTTTTGCATGGATGTTCATGAGTGAGATTGGTCTGTAAATCTCTTTCTTAGTAATGTCTGTCTGTGGTTTGGGTATCAGGGCAATTGTAACCTCACAAAAAGAGTTTGACAATGTACCTTCTATTTCTATTGTGTGGAATAATTTGAGGAGTATTGGTATTAGTTCTTCTTTGAAAATCTTTTAGAATTCTGAGCTGAAACCATCTGGTCCTGGGCTTTTTATGGTTGGGAGACTTTTGATGACTGCTTCTATTTCTCAGCAGTTTGAGTCAGTTTAATTTGCTTATCTGGTCTTAATTTAATTGTGGTAAGTAATATTTATCCAGAAAGTTGTCCATTTCCTTTAAGTTTTCCAATTTTGTGGAGTACAGGTTTTCAAAATATGACCTGATGATTTTCTGTATTTCCTCCCTGTCTGTTGTTATGTCCCTTTTTTACTTCTGATTTTGTTAATTTGGATATTCTCTCTGCCTTTTGGTTATTTTGGATAAAGATTTGTCTATTTTGTTGATTTTCTTGAAGAAACAACTCTTTGTCTCATTGATTCTTTCTATTGGTTTTGTTGTTTCTATTTTGTTGATTTCAGTTCTCAATTTGATTATTTCCTGCTGTCTAGTCCTTTTAGGTGAGTTTGCTTCTTTTTATTCTAAAGTTTTCAAATGTTCTGTGGTATAGGAGGTTCTTCTGTATTTGTGTTGTTTTCATTGGTGAATAAAGAAAACTGCCTTGGCCTTTTGATAGGGCAGAAATCAGGTAGGCGAAATGCTGGGAGAGAGAAGGCAGGCACAGAGAGTCAGCCACCATGAAGCTGCCAGGTCAAACATGCTGAATCTTTCCCAGTAAGCCACATCCTCGTGGTGACATACAGATTATTAGAAATGGGTTGAATCAAGATGTGAGAGTTAGCCAATAAGAGGCTAGAACTAATGGGCCAGGCAGCATTTAAATTAATACAATTTCCATGCAGCTATTATGGAAGTATAAGCTAGCCAGGCAGAGGGATGCAGCCTACCATTGCTTCTTACTACAGATTTGGCTGCCCAACATGGTTGGCCAACTCCACGTAAAATATGAGAGAACTTCAAAAAGAATATAGAGCTTAACAGACTTTTTGCTGTTTGCTAGCGGGGTGCCAAAGAGAAAATTTCCTCACTCAGCAGCCACAACAGTAAAAAAAGCCGAGGCAGTTTTAAAATGCCGGCTTTCTGGGCTATGCTGCCAGCACCATCTCTAGCTCCTGCTGGAGACACAGCATTTGGACGGGCTTTAGTGTTGTTAATTTGTGTGATTTTCCCTTCTTTAGGATTTGCTAATATGAGACCATAAATTGTCTGTGTTTTTGTTGATGTAGCCAACTTCCTTGGGTTGGAGTTTTCCTTCTAGTATTTTGTGTAGGGCTGGGTTTGTGGCTAGGTATTGGTTAAATTTGGTTGTGTCATGGAATATCTTGTTTTGTCCTTCTCTGGTGATTGACAGTTTTGGTGGGTATAGTAGTCTGGCCTGGCATACACATTCTCTTAATGTCTGCTTAGTGCTTGACCATGACCTTCTTGCTTTCATTGTCTCCAATGAAAAGTCAGGTGTAATTCTGATAGGCCTACCTTTATATGTTACTTGACTTCTTTCTTTTGCAGTTCTTAATATTTGTTCTTTACTCTGTATGTTTAGTGTTTTGATTATTATGTGGCCATGGGATTTTTTTGGAATCCAGTCTATTTGGTGTTCTGTAAGCTTCTTGTATCTTCTTTGGCATGTCTTTCTTTAGATTGGAAAAGTTTTCTTCTATGATTTTGTTAAATATATTTTCTGTGCTTTTGTGTTGAACTTCTTCTTTTATACCTATTATTCTTAGGTTTGGCCTTTTCATGGTGTCCCATACTGCTTGGATATTTTGGATTAAGCTTTTGTTAGATTTAATGTTTTCTTTGACTGACAAGTCTATTTCCTCTACTGTATCTTCAGAGCTTGAGATCTTCCATCTCCTGTATTTTGCTGTCTCCTGCTTGCATTTGTGGTTCCTGATCATTTTTCATGATTTCTGTTTCTATAATTCCCTCAGTTTGTGTTTTTTTATTGCCTCTATTTCAGTTTTCAAGTCCTGAATAGTTTCTTTCATATGTTAGGTTTTTTTACTTGGTTTTCTTTAAGTGATTTGCTGATATCTTCCAATTTTTTTGTTTGTCTTTTCCTCCATTTCTTTGAGGAAATTTCTCATTTCCTCTTTAAGAGTTTCACACATTCTCATGAAGTTATTTTTAAGTCATTTTCTTCTGCTTCATCTATATTTGGTTGTACAAGTCTTGGTGTTATAGGGTCTTTAGGTTTTACTTGTGTTGTCTTGCCCTTTGTGGTATTACGTGTGTTCTTACCTTGTCTACTCATCTTTTCCTCTGGTGTGTTTGGGGCTGTCGGTGATTCTGTTGGTTAATCTTCTAGGTGCCAGTGAATCCAAGGCTCAGATGGTTGTTCCTCATGGTACAGTTAGTGCCACGATTCTGATTACCCCTTTGGTCACTCCATGCTCCTGGAGATCTCGCAGTGCTCCTTGGCTTTGCTCCAATCCCTTAGAATTTGTCATCTCAGGACTGTTCTAGCCTAGATTGGTTTTGACATGTTTCTGTAAATCCTGGTCTGGATCCATTCCTGCAAAGGTCCCTGGCCTTTGAATTGGTCTTGCAAATATCTCTGGTTCTGGTCTACTCCCTTGGAGTTCCCAGGCTCTGCTGCACCCAGACACACAGAGAATCTGGCTCAGCCTTACTCTCTCAGAGGTCCCAGACTCAGGTCTCCTTTTGCCTTTGCTGTACCAGTGTAACGCTCAGAGACACAGAAGTCGTGGCTCAAGCCTACTCCCTCTGAGGTCCCAGACTCATGCCTGGCCCTGCAGAGATATTTGGTTTCTGCCAACTCCCTCGGTGGTCCCAGATTTATGCCCAAACCCACAAGGGTCCTGGCTCAGGCCTAGTTCCTCAGAAATCAAAGGCTCATGCCCAGACCCACAGGGGTCCTGACTTAGGTCTACTCTCTTGAAAGTCCCAGATTCACATATGGACGCTCAGTGGTTTCTGTCTCTGGCTCTCCCGTACCTTTCCATGTGGAATTCCCAGTCTCAAGTCTCCTCTGGCCAAGGTTGCTGGCTCAGACCTGGTCTGCCAATGTCCCTGAAGTAGACCCACTTCCGTTTCCATGGAGTTTGATTCCTCAGGCCCACTCTGGCTTAGGTAACTTAAGTTTTTGATTTTTGAGACAATGTTTCTCTGTGTAACAGCTCTGGCTGTGCTGGAACTAGTTCTGTAGATCAGGGGCTGTCCTTGAACTCACAAAGATCTACCTGCTTCTGATTCCCAAGTACTGGGAGTAAAAGGGTGTGTAACCACTGCCTAGCAATGGGAATATTTTTTATATTTTTATGTAAACTATAAATTTGTATAAAATTTGAATGATGTAATAAATCATAATATAGGAATCTCAAGGACTGGGAAGATAACACAGTAGTGGGTAACACCCTTCATTCACAAGCAAGAGGACTGGAGTTCAAATCCCCATATCCCATTTTAAAAGCAGAAGGTCATGGTGGACTGTCTATAATACCAGTGCCTGGAAGGGAGAGACCACAAATCACAAAGTCAGGTTTATCTACATAGAGTAGCTCTGAGTCCAGCAAGAGACACTGATTCTGTAGATGATGAAGGGGGTGATAGAGGAAGATATCTGACATTAATTTAGGCCTCCACATGGACATGAACACACATGTGTGTCCAAGCACATACAAACAAAAAAGTGTATTAATTTAGGCATCAACATCACATATATACACAGAAAATAATCACAAATCTTGATAATCACCTTTTTTATTCCAAAAGAAAGTTAGTTTTATTCTATTTGCCTGTATTTTTTGTTTTCATGATCTTATTTCCCTTTAATTATTACATGTAGTAGAGATATTTTGGCACTATTTCAACATTATTAAAATTGCTAAAAGAACAGGTTAATTTTCCAGTTCCAGGAAAGCCCCAATTGTTAACATTTTAGCATGTGTGTGCTCTTGTGTGTTCACTCTCTGTGTCTCTCTTTTACAGACAAACTACTTTTTTATGATCCAAATGCTTTGTGATCAGATTTCAGATATAATGCCCAGTCTCCCCAAAGTCTGTCAAACTATGTTTCACCAAATAAATAAAATTTTCATTTGTATTCATAAAAATTCCATCCAGAAAATAAACACAGATACACCATGACCACCCAACTCACCCTCTTCATCCAATGTTTGTGTCCCAAGACACTGTGCCAAGTGTCCCCAGAGTGTCTCTTTCCATTTTCTGGCCCATGGTTTAATGTAATGTCACATGCTACATTCTGGCTTCATGCATTTTAAAATTTTAATTAATTAATTTTTTTACATCCGGACCACAATCTCCCCTCCCTCTTCTCTTCCCATCCCAAACAATCCACCCCTTCTCTGTATTTTCTCAGAAAGGGGAAGATCTCCTATGAACTGATATCAGCATAGAATGGCATACCAAACTCTCACAAGACCCTGCTCTGTCCCTGTATTTATGCTGAACAGGACAATTCAACATGAGCAATAGGTTCCTAAGTGCCAAAGCACTAGTGACAGAACCTGTTCCTATTGCCAGGACTCACATGTAGACCAAACTATACAACTGTCCCATATATGTAGATGGCCTAGGTTGGACCCATGAAGACTCTCTGTTTGTTGGATCAGACACTATGAGCTAGCCATTTCTGTGTGTTTTTCTGTAATATTCCTGCCCCCCTGGCTCCTACAATCTCTTCTTCATCTCCTCAGCAGGGCATCTGAGCTGTAAGTCTCTGATTTTGCCTCTATCAGTCACAGAATAAAGGGTCTCCAGTGACAACTGGAGTAGTCACAATCTGATCACAATCTGATTCAGGCTACTTTTGGCAGGAGTCTTAGCTGGGGCTATCCTGGTAGACTCCTGGGAGTTTGCCTTACATCAGGCTTATACCTGACTCTGTCTGCCTTTTCCAGCTATCTCCCTCAAGCACCCTCCCCCTCCAATAACCACACAATTCAGTCCCTAAGGTTCCATTATCCACCTGCTCCAAGTTTACCCAGTAGATCTACTCTATTTCCCCTTCCCATGGAGAACCATGTGTGCCCCCTTGGGCACTCCTTGGTATCCCTAGTCTCTGTAGATCTGTGGATTGTAGCATCCTTTACCCTATAGTTAATATCCACCTCAGTGAGTACATACAATGTTTGTATTTCTGGGTCTGGGTTACTTCACGCAGGATTATATTTTTCTAGCTCCATCAATATGCTTTTAAATTTCCTGATGTCATCATTTTTAATAGCCGAGTAATACTTTGTTGTGTAAATGTACCACATTCTTTTATTCATTGTTCACTTGAGGGGCATCTAGGTTGTTTCCAGTATCTGGCAACTACAAATAATGTTGCTATGAATATATTTGAGCAAGTGTCCTTATGATATAATTGAGCACCTTTGGGTATATACCCAAGAGTGGTACAGCTGGGTCTTGAGGCAACTTGATCCCCAATTTTCCAAGAAATCACCATATTGATTTCCAAAATGACTGCCCAAGTTTGCATTCCCACAGTCAATGGAGAAGTGTTCCCCTTACTCTATATCCTCTCCAGCATAAGCTAACATTGATGTTTTTGATCTTACCCATTTTGAAAGATGTAAGATGGAATCTCAGAGTTGTTTTGATTTGCATTTCTCTGAAGACTCAGGATGACGAACACTCTTATGTGTTTCTCTGCCACTTGAGATTTTTCTGTTGAGAATTCTGTTTAAGTCTGTACCCATTTTTTAACTGGCTATTTTTTGATGTCTAGTTTCTTGAGTTCTTTACATATTTCAGAGATAAACCTTCTGTCAGATGTGTGGTTGGTGAAGACCTTTTCCCATTCTGTAGGCTGTCGTTTTGTCTTGTTGACTGTGTACTTTGCTTTACAGAAGCTTTTCAGTTTCATGAGATCCCATTCATTAATTGATAATCTTAGTGTCTGTGCTACTGGTGCTCTATTCAGGAAATTGTCTCCTTTGCCAATAACTTGAAGGCTATTCCCCACTTTCTTTTCTATCAGCTCCATTTTAACTGTATTTATGTTGAGGTCTTTGAGCCACTTTGACTTGAATTTTGTGCCTGGTGATAGATATTAATCTACTTGTATTCTTCTACATCCAGTTATGCTAGCATCATTTGTTGAAAATGTGTCCTTTTTCTCCATTGTATAGTTTTGGCCTGTTTATCAGAAATCAAGAGTCCATAGGTGTGTATATTTCTGTCTTGGTGTTAGATCCAATTCCATTGGTCAATTTGTCTTTTTATGCCAGTATCATTTTGTTTTTATTACTATAGCTCTGTAGTAGAGCTTTAGATATGTAGTGGTGATGCCATCAGCAGCTCTTCTATTTTACAGGATTGTTTTAGCTATCCTGTTTTTCCCCCATTGACTTCATGCATTTTAGTCTCTTTCTCTCTAGACTATTGCTTAGTCTCTGAATTAAGCTTTAATTTTATATATATATATATATATATATGTATATATATATATATGCTTCTTTATGAAGGAGATGTTCACATGTGAAAGTCAGAGAACAACTTGCAGGAGTTGCTTCTCTCCTTCTACCATATGGGCTATGCAGATTATGCCAAGTCATCAGGCTTAGCAGTAAACCCTTTGATCCATTGAGCCATGTTGAGGGCCTACATGTTGAAAGAACAATACTCAACTTCATATGGAAAAACAAAAAAACAAAAAACAAAAAAAACCTAGGATAGCCCAAACAATCCTGTACAATAATGGAACTTCCAGAGGCATCACCATCCCTGACATCAAGCTCTATTATAGAGCCACAGTAATGAAAACAGCTTGGTAATAGCTAAAAACAGAGAGGTTGACCAATGGAATCGAATTGAAGACCCGGATATTAATCCACCCATCTACGAACACCTAATTTTTGACAAAGAAGCTAAAATTATACAATAGAAAAGAGAAAAATCTTCAACAAATTGTGCTGGCATAAGTAGATGTCAACATGTAGAAAAATGAAAATAGATCCATATATATCCCCATGCACAAAACTCAAGCACAAATCTATTAAAGACCTTAATATAAATCTGATCACACTAAACCTGATAGAAGAGAAAGCAGGAAGTAACCTTCAATGCATGGACATAGGAGACTACTTCTTAAATATAACTCCAGTAGCAGAGACACTGAAAGCAACAATTAATAAATGGGATCTCCTGAAACTGAGAAGCTTCTGTAAAGCAAAGCACACAGTCAAAGAAACTAAAAGGCAGCATACTGAATGGGAAAATACCTTCACCAACCCCACATCAAACGGAGAACTGTTTTCCAGAATATATAAAGAACTCAAGAAATTATTCATCAAAATTCCAAATAATCCAATTAGAAAATGGGGTACAGAACTAAACAGAGCATTCTCAACTGAAGAATCACAAGTGGCTGAATGAAACTTAAGGAAATGTTCAACATCCTTAGCTATCAGGGAATTGCAAATCAAAACAACACTGAGGTACCATCTTATACCAGTCAGAATGGATAAGATCAAAAACATCAATGGTAGCTTATGCTGGAGAGGATGTGGAATAAGAGGAACACTCCTCCATTGCTGGTGGGAATGCAAACTTGTACAACCACTCTGGAAATCAGTATGGCTGTTCTTCAAGCATTGGGAATCAGCCTACCTCAGGACCCAGCAATATCATTCTTGGTCATATACCCAAAAGATGCTCAATCATACAACAAGGTCATTTGTTTGACTATGTTCATAGCAGCAATATTTGTAATAACCAGAACATGGAAACAAACTAAGTGCCCCTCAACTGACAAAGGGATAAAGAAAATGTAGCACATTTACACATTAGAGTACTACTCAGTGGTTAAAAAAAAATGACATCTTGAAATTTTCCTGTGAACGGATGGAACTAAAAAGAAAAATTCTGAGTGAAGTAACCCAGACCCAGAAAGATGAACATGGTTTGTACTCACTCATAAGTAGATACTAGCTGTAACTCCTCTCCTCACATGCTCCCATTCTTCCTGCCCACCCCCATCCACTCCTCAAAGAGGTTAAAGCTTCCCCTTGGAATTAAACTAAGTCTGTATTATCATCACTCAGATGCAGGACCAAGCCCACTACCCCACCCCATGCCTAGGCTGATCAAGATAACTCTCCATAGAGAATGGGCTCCACAAAGTCAGTTTATACATTAAAGTTAGATCCTGGTACCACTGCCTGTGACCCCATATACTGTCCATACCACACCACTGCCACTTGTATTCAGGGTGCCTAGTTCAGGCCAATGCAGGTTCCCCTATTGTCAGTCTGGAGTTAGTGTTCTCCCACTAGTTCGGATCAGCTGATCGTGTGGGTTTCTTCATTGTTGTCTAGACTCCTTTGCTGACTTTATTGTTCCTCCCTCTCTTCGGCTGGAGCTTGATCCAGTGGTTGGTTGTGGTTCTCTGAATCTGTTTTCATCTGTTTCTGGAAGAGGGTTCTAGTTTTTCTGGGGTTGGGTACTGTGGGTTTGTTATCCTTTGTTTTATGTCTCTTATCCCCTTATGAGTGATAACATGCTATATTTGTCTTCCTTGGTCTGAGTTACCTCACTCAGGATGTTTTTTGTACTTCTGTCCATTTGCTTGCAAATTTCAAGATGTCATTGCTTTTAACCACTAAGTAGTACTCCATTGTGTAAATGCCCACATTTTCTTTATTCATTCTTCAGTTGAGGAGCATCTAGGTTGTTTCCGTGTCCTGGTTATTATGAGTAATGTTGCTATGAACTTAGTTGAGCAGTGTTCTTGTAGTGTGATTGTGTCTCTTTTGGGTATGTTCTCAAAAGTGGTATTGCTTGGTCTTGAGGTAGACTGAGTCCTAATTTTCTGAGAAATTCCCATACTGATTTTCACAATGGCTGTACAAGTGTACAACATAGGGTCACATTTTTCCATTATGTAATGCTTAGTTACTGTGTAAGGGGAGATTCTAATGATCTTTAATCAAACACCCTCTTACCTTCCTTGGCATTAACTCTTGATTCTTCCTAAATCAGTCACTACAGTGGTAGTTCTTAAGTGGCTGTTTTTGTTTGTTTGTTTACATCATTCCTTCTGCAGTTTTTTCCTTCCATTTTGGGAAGGAGGTTTAACTTCACTGCCATTAAAAAATATTTGAAAGTTTTCAGAATGGACTCCATAAATGGGATACTATATTATTCAAGATGTGCTCCATTGTTCTTTGGAACAAACCTTTCTTTGGTCACCTCCTTAATTTTCAACACAGTAAGAAATTTTAGAAACATCTTGTATTTTCCCTGTTCTAATCATAGTATCAGCATTTTAAAAAGAGTCCCTTGAGAGGAGTGTGAGATCCATGAAGTCATTGCCCTTCAGCAGAAAGAAAGAAGAAATAATTGTGCAGATATGTATTGTGTATACAGCATATTCATTCTGAAATATTTCTCCATATCTGTCTCCCTTTCTCTCTGTGTTTGTGTGTGTGTGTCTGTCTGTCCATCTGTGACTGACTTCATGTCCATCTGTCTCTTTCTACTCCACCAACCTCTTGATCACATATCAACACTTCCAGCTCAGACCCAACATCTCAGGGATGTTGCAGTATTTCTTGCTTTCTATATTTGTCAATAATTGCTTTTCTAGTGGAAAACACAACTCTTATTACTATTGATGTTTTATTGATATAGTCAACATTCTGGCATCTAAACCTCTGGACTATACTGTTGAACTCTTCAGCTTAAAGTTCTATTGCTGTTTTCTTATTCTTGATACTTTCAAACTTTGTTACACTACCATATCTACAAGAATGGAGTGTAGAGGAAAGTGACTTTGTTAACTGGTTTACAATAATTTACATGCATTTGTTTTAATATTATCTTAAGTTAGGTAATCATGTTCAAGAATAATGAAGCATTTGAACGTTTCCAATATTGATATCTCATTTTCTTAGATTTTTCTACTTATACTAGAATGTACCCAAAAATTCAGAGGTGTCTGTAGACCTGCTTGTTTTATTCTTGACATTAACACACTTACCAGTAGTCAGGATAACTGAGATGGCTTATATTTTCTTATATTTTCCCAACTTATATTTTCTTAGTGATGATCTGTTTTGATTAGTCATAGCTATTAAATTTTTATAAAATTAATGTTGTCATTTAAAGAAATTATTTTCATATTTTATTTGATAAGATTGTGTATTTATTATATTAGTATATTTTTCAACATTTAATCCTTTAATAATTTCCAGTATAAAACTCATCAAATTGTTTTCGTTTTGTCTTCTAATGAGGCTATGGCCTCTATTTGTTAACATTTAATTTAATAGTTTTCATTGACATTAATAATTAAGATTTGACTATAGCTTTTCAGTTTTCTTATTTGGTATTTTTTCTTTCTCTTTGTTCTGGAACATATTAAATATCATTAAAGTGCTTTGTTTTTTTAAATTCTAGTAGAATTAGAGACTTAAGACCTTGGAATACATCAGTACATAAAAGGTCTACAACATAACTGTTTAAATCAAATTAATAGAAATTGTATATTTTCATATTACAAATTTTTAGAATTTTCTCTATATCCAAAGCAAACAAAAAATGTTTAAAGATGTAGGACTTTACCTATGCTAATTTTATTACTACATTTTGTGCACATGTATCGAATTCCAACACTGCATCTTTTGAATTTTTAAAATTAAAATAATGAAACTTATAAAAAAAACATAGAACAGACATGTCTTTTCTTAACCATTTTGGCCTAAGAAGTCTTTCCTTATTATTTAGTAAGGTAGGTATTAAAACTGATTTAGAATTTCAAGTGATACCATTGCAGGAGAAAAACAATCATTAATCATACCTAGTCATGAATCATTCTAGGTACAGTAATAATTGAAATAGCAAGACATGCCCTCAGTTGTAATAGTGGCATGAATTTTATAGGAGTAGATAATACTTCTTTATTGAATTTATTTCCAATGTGACAAAATGAAATGATATCCCTGGTACCATTATGAAACCAAGAACTTGTGACTAGACAAGTCATAGGTCATAGGGAAGAACCCACTGCTATTATTCTGCTAAATAAATGTAGTATTAAATCATTCGTAATGTTTCATCACTATGACAATAGATCAGTGCATCTTTCAGCCCTCATCAGAGAAGCTTCTTTTTATAGTAGTTAGAGATATAATAATAATATAATAAATAATAATAAAATAATAATAATAATAAAAATAAAAAAACAAAAAAATTTAAGAAAAGAGAGTTCTCATAGTCATTGAGTGCCTTCATAGCAACTCACTAACACAATGAGTTTTTTTTTTAAAGAGTACAGACATTGGTTTTTTTTTCATTTTTTATTAAATTTAAAAGAAAAATTTACATTTACTCCCCTTGTCCCAGGCCCTCCCGCTCCCCCACTGCCCACCGCCCTCACCCTGCTTCCTTAAGATGGGGCAGGAT
>JAQHUG010000060.1:8782430-8797853 GCA_028555095.1 Dicrostonyx torquatus | reverse complement strand
TACTTGATCTCAAAGCACACATCAAACCCCATACACTAATCGTAGGAGATTTCAACACTCCTCTATCCCCAATGGACAGGTCATCCTTTCTGTGATTTTTTTAAAAAAATATAAAACAAAATAAAATATAGTAAGATAAAACAAGACTGTCACATAGAAGTTGAACAAGACAAACCAACAGAAGGAAAAAGAGTGCAAGAGAAGGAACAAGAATCAGAGACACACTTGCTTGCACACTTAGTAATCTCATAAAAAACTAAAATGGACGCCATAATATATATGCATATATACATACATTTATTCCTATATATTTATGTATATATACATACAGAAAACCTGTTGCAGACCCATGCAGGTCTTGTGTTCACTAATTCAATCTCTATGAGTTCATATGAGTTTTTGCTCATCCTGATATAGAGGGCTTTGTTTTCTTGGTTTCCTCCATCCCCTCTGTCTCTTATACTCTTTCTGACTCCTCTTCAGCAGGGTTTCCTGAGATCTGATAGAAGGAATTTAATGGACATATCCCATTTAGAACTGAGTGTGCCAAGGTCCCTCACCCTCTGTGCAGTGTCTGAATATGGGAGCTTAGTGGCCTGAAGTCTAGTGTTGGTGACCAAAAATTGTCTCCCTTCTGTGTAAGCATGTCCCCTTTTTCCATCCTATCCCTTTTCAAGTGTGGCATGTATACTTTGGCAGTAACCAATAGCTTCCTAATTGGACTCACAGCCTACTCAACAAGAAGGAAGTCATGTCTCGTCTTGGACAGGTGTGCAGGGCTAGTGAAGTCATGGATCTTAGAGAAGAATCCCAACCACAACTTCACTAAACCAGTGAAATTCTTAGTTGCATTGCAAATATTAATCCTTATACCCACAGATAAGGGTAGCTGTCAGTCCTCGGGAGAGAAATGGCTCTTTGCAATAGACAGAAACTATTGCAGAAAACCACAGCCAATGAAACTTCAGAGAAGAGATCATGTGGTGCTCAGTCTCCATCTATGATATAAGTCCGTCCGCTAAAGTTCAATATCATAGACCAAGTGGGAGTTGGAAGATTGCTGAAAATTTGAGAGGAACAGAAAGCTTACCGTGAGATTGCATCTTCTACGTATTTTCATTTTTAGTTTTTGGGTAGCATAGATTCTGCTTTCCATCATGTCTGTATTCATTAATACTCCCATTGCCAACAAAGGATACATAGCTTTGCTTTCCCTTACATTCTTGCCAATACTTGCCATATTTTGTAGGTTTGAAAATATCTCATTATGGATTGCATTTAAATTTTCCTAATAAATTTTAATGGTGGGCATTTTCATATACCTATTTGTCACTTGACTGCCTTGCTTTTTTTTGAGCATTTTAAAAACAGATTTTTTACATTTTTGCTATTTATTTCTCCTTGTGGCTTCAAATATAACTTGAATAGGAATCTTTATTATATATACATACATATATGTATATATATGTATGCATATATACATATATATGATTTGCAAGCATTCTCTCCCACTGTGTGGCCTGCCATTTTACTCTGTTGATTAATTCTTTTGCTGAAAAAAGCCTTCTAGTTTCATGTAGTCCAAAAGCTGGGATATTGACAACAAAATTAAATAATATTGAAATAAAATCCATTTAAAAATAAATCTCTGTGCGTTCTTTCTGATATAAGTGCCATATTGGAATTCTCAACTAAACTGAAAAGTGAGGGAAAGACCAATCTTTCATAGAATTCCAAATAATTTATGAAGATATTTTAGCCTGCAGATAGTTCTCATTCAATAAGCAGAGGCTGTACATAGCAACTCCCTATAGAAATGTATAATATGGAAAGTGCTGGGGTAGGAACTTAAGAGTTGAAAAACTGGACAAGAATGAGCTCAGCCAAGTAATCAAGGTCAACATCCATGATGACTCCTCATAGCACATGCAATTTCTAGGATGTGATACAAATGGCACTGATGTGGGATGTCCTTCTGCATATGTGTAGCTTTTGTTGGTTAATGAATAAAGCTGTTTTAGCCAATGGCTTAGCAGACCAAAGTCAGGCGGGAAATCCAAACAAGGAAGGTTATATATAGAGAGAGTAGGCAGAGTTAGGGAGACACCATGCAGCTGCCAAAACAGAAAGACACCAGGCCAGAAACTTACTGATAAGCCACAGCCTCACGGCAATACATAGAATAAAAGAAATAGGTTAGTTTAAGATATAAGAGCTAGCTAGAATTGGCCAACCAGTGTTGTAATTAATGTTTCTGTGAGATTATTTAGGTCAGGGCAGCTGGGAAACAAATGAACAGTCTCTATTTACATGGTGCTTTATGAATGGTCTTCCATTGGTTTCATTCATGAATATTCTACATAACACCCAATCTATCCTTCTTGAAACTATTAAGGACATCAAACACAACAAAAACCAAGAATCCATCTTGGTCAAGAGAAGTCTAAGAAGTCATTAAAACTGAATGCAATATAGGATTCACGCTGGAGTATCATAGAACAGACATTTGAACTAATTTATGGACTTTGGTGAGTGTAACATGAGGGCCTGCTTGTTGGGGTTTCTATCCTCCCCGGTACTCCACAGCCAGCAAGCCCCAAAGAAAATCACACAGAGGTCTCCATAAGATTATTAACTGATTGGCCCATTGACTCAGGCTTCTTATTAGCTCTTGTAACTTATATTAACTTATTATCTTTATCTATGTTAGCCACATGGCTCAGTACCTTTTCTCAATGGGGCAGAGACACATCCTGCCTCTTCAGTGATCTGCGCAGGATTTGGGAAGAACTTCCTTCTTCTGAGCTGTTCTCATAGCCCTGCCTCTACTTCCTGTCTGGTTGACCCACCTATACTTCTTGCCTGGTCAATCAGCATTTATTTAAAACATGATTGACAGAATACAGAATTGTCCCCCACCAGGTGAGCATCAACGTGTCACTATAGTGCCTTTTTCTAAGCAACTATTTCATACTAATATGCTTTGGGAAACACCTTTTGTGAGATATGTGGTAATCTCTTGTACTATATTCAAATTTTTGGTAAAATTTAAAAATCCCATTTAAAAAAATTGCAAATATGGTAGAATTTACCAAAGAAACAGTTTGGATTTGGTCCTCCCAATTTGATCCCCAGACTTTTTGCAATTTCCACAGCTGGAACAACTAAATCCTTTGTCTGGAAAGTCTACCTAGGTGCCACAATTTCCAACTAACTATTCTCTCTCATTCTGTCTGGTGTACAAGTTAACCTTACCATCTGTACATCTTAAATCTCTGTGTTAGTTAATGCCATGTAAGTAGCACCCTGTGCATCATACTTCAGAATCTGGGACTAGGCTGGTATTTCCAGCCCTCAATGGCTTCTTTTGCCCTGAGCTGCAGAGTTGAAGCTCTGTAAAGCCAGATTTTATCAAATTTTGTTATTGAAAGACACTCCCTGTTTTTCTATAGGCTCAAACCTCTTTCTTCCACCTCTTCCATGCCATTTGTTTCATTTGCTGCCACGGAAGCATCCTTTAGCGACTTCTCCATTCCTTACTATTTCAGCAGGGACCCTGAAGCCATGAAACATGACAGTAATCAAGTCGATTTCCTTCCCAGGAGCCCTTTCTGTCTCTGAAGGGATTTCAATTCTATCCTAATGAATGAGTCATTATTTAATTAATGCAAGCTTAAGTGAAGGTCCTGCCTGGTGACCTTTACAAGGTAAAGGGGATAATTCTTTCCTTTTACAAACTTTCTCCTTTCTGTTTGCATCTTTGAAATAGCTTGTCATTCCAGGGGTCTGTGCTAGGTAGCTGTTCCTTGAAGTTTACATGCATAAATTTTCTTTGAACTGCTAGCAACAGAGAAGGGCAATTTAAGAAAATGCTGCTAAAGCGCGGGAGCTAAAGCAGATTGATTTTAGTTTCCCAGCTGCCCTCTACAGCTGACCACCAATATATCTGCCTGTCCAGGGATGCTTGAAGGGATTTAACATTTTGCTTGGGCTTTGGTAGCAAGGATTCTGAGATCATTGCCTTAATAGAAGGCACACACCTAGGGGAATAGCTACAAACTGCTTTAGCCAAAGAATTTCTCCAAAGTGTTTTCAAAAAGAGACAGTGACCCTTGCAAAGCAATATGTTTCTTCAGCAAAGAACTCTGCAAATGTTTTGAACACTTCTTGTTTTAATGTTTCTAATCCTTTGTTGTGGGTTCAGGATGCAACATGGGAAGACTTGAGATCAGGGTGAAGCAAAAGGCATTTCTAGGTTTCTGAGGTAGTGATGGGAGTTCAAATAGCTTCCTACTGGAGTCCTGAGTTCTGTGTTGTGGGAGAATGGTGAGATGTGGCCAGATAGGTGTCCAATACAAATTAATTGAGGTCTGTTAAAAGTAAGTCCTGTACTAGATAACAGTTTGTAGTGATCAAATCTGAGAGTAATTTAAATAGCCACCAACCTTGATTTTATCCCATGTAAAACCAAAAGAAGTCAAAAGTTACTAAAGTTTGCTAACACTAGGAAGTTCTTAGTAGAAGTGGAACTGGAAATGCAGGGACAAAATTAAGTTCAGAGTCTTTCCTACTGACCTTCTAAATCAGAGAAAAACAGAAGTAGTTTTGTTAAGATGTGGACTCCCTTGTCTCAGCCCTTTATTTACTGCTATCATAATCTAGAAGAACCCAGGAAGCCCACTTTGTAATCTGTCTACTAACCAGATGCTCACTGTATTGACAAAAAAACCTGGTAACTGCAGGAGGCCCACAGGTTCTCATTGGCTGTTGCACAAGGAGTTAGATGTGGAGTCTGGGCAGGACTAGGAATCTGTGGGCCAAAAGTTGAGTGATGTGAGAGTGGGAGATACTAGCTGCATAAACATCAGTGCACCAAGTGAAATTCCATGCATTTAAGATATATCAAAGGAGCTGTCAATTTAAGAAAGTGCTTTCAAGATTTAAATTTCCAAATATGGGTGTCAGTGCTCATAGTTTATACCTGTAATTCACGAACTGGGTGAGCTGGCATAGACACTGGACACACTTTTAACGTCAACTCTGAATCGTGGATTTGGGGCCCAGGATTTTCTGTCCATATCTCTAGCATAGAGAGTATGCTTAACTAGTTCCCTCTGCAGAAAAGCCTTGCCAGGAAACAGCAAGCACTGTCTTTGGGCCTATACTTGCTTTGATGCTCTTGATCACTTGGTTAGGAGCTAAGAATAACTCATGATTGTCTAATAAACTTTGAGAGATAATAGAATCATTTTATACAAAGACAAGGTGGTGTGGTGCTTCTAGATTTCCTTATGTGCTCATCCTAATTCCTAATTGGGTCCTAATTCACCTTGTGATCATCATCCTTTCCTCCTCATCTATGTTTCCTCATGAAGAAGGGAGGTTGTGAGGCTTTATTCCCCCTAAATGTTGATCAATGAACAGCTTGAGTCAGTAGGACGAGGGTTAATCCTACCCACCACAGCCTCTAAATATCATTTAAATGGTTCCTGGAGGTCTGGTGCTCATACCTCCTGCTGGTAATTGGAAGTTTTATCATCATCTCACTTGGCCATACACAGAGCACTCACTCCCTCTTCCCCAGTCATATGTCACTCTCTTTACCCCAGGGTTTCTCACAAAGCCAGGCCTCAGCTGTTGAATAACTTCATGACTTAAGTACTGCAGTGGCTGCTTCTAAAGGCCACATTTTCATTTTCTTGGAAAAACAAGTTGTAATTTAGGTAGGCAATCTCTAGGTGGCACCAGTCTGTTAGCACAACTTGAGTCCATGCCCAATGTCTGTGAGCTCTGGACATGCTGCTGTATACTGTTGAGACTTTCTTCATTAACACTCTGAACTCCAATTTAGAAGACGGACTAGATAATTCTTCTAAATACAATAGGCACCCAAGGTAGAGTCTGTTACTATTCTGTATTGTTCTCTTTCTTTCTCCTTATCAGCTCAACCCAAATCTTAACAGTCAAAAGTCCTTTTTGACAGGTATGTTTCATCAGCTCTGGTACTTTTTGGACGTCAACCTCCTTCCCCTGGATACTTACCCCTCAACGGCTAGCAAAACGAAAGTGTGGGTCTCAGCCACAGGCAGTGTATTCCTCTTCCCTCTACTGTTTGAGCTACATATTGGAAACAACTTCTTTGCCTGATAAGGAAGAGGTGTGATGATGCTGAATGTGTACAAGCTACCCCCTCCCTTTGTCACTTTGCCTCAAATCAGAGAATATCCTTTCTTACTTGACACCTAGATTCTCTCCTCCCATCAGCTCTCTGAACCTGCTGGGGGCTGCTGGCTTAATTTTCACAATAGCTACAGTTAATTAGTATCCCAGGGTAACTGATTTCCCTTAGCAACAGAAGTAACAATGGCTTCAGCTCACAAATTACCTTAGCTACAGTTTTCTTCCACTGATAGAAACATATTTAATACTCAATCACAGGGTTTTTTTAACAGAAAATTAATCTGATGTCCACTCGTCAATAAATATTTGTTAAATTCCTACTGTGTGCATATCACAGAACTGGGTACAGAGAGTGCAATTCACCATGGCCCTTTCTCAAACAGGAATTGGAATAGAAAAATATGAAATCAAATAAGTCTCCTACAAGATAATATTAAATACCATGGCTTGATTTGAAAACCCGGTGGGTGTCTGTGCCTAATGAAGGTTTTTGGGAATGTGTGAGTTGGGCCTGGAATTAGAAAGGCTAACTATGAAGACTGACTAATTATAACTTAAACCTTAACACTGCCACTGCTCTGTGATCTTTGGAATGTTTAATTTTATCTAAAAATATTTTATTTATTTTTGATCACTTCATACAAATGTATTTTGTCAATTTTATACATAAGTATTTTCATACACAGTGTATTTTCATCATAGCCACCCCTTGCCTTCTCTTGTCCACTCTTACCTTCTTTTTCTTCTATTGGTCCCCCTTCTATTTTCCTGGTGGTGGTTGTGGTGTGTGTGTGTGCGTGCGTGCTTGTGTGTGTGTGTTTGTGTGGTGTCCTTCTGAGCTCAATTAGGATTATTTGCATATCAATGGATAGGGGCTTATTTATTTGAACATGGTCACATTGCCATTGTCTATATACCTGAACAAAATATCCTCCCAACAACCACAACTGTTAATAGTTCCTTGAGAAAGGGTGAGGCTCATGAATCCCAAAAATCCTATCCATGACAGAATATTGATAGGCCCTTTATCATGCAAGTTCTGTGCAGGTAACAGTTTCTGGCTGTGAGTTCATGTGTGCAACAGCCATGTCACATTCAGAAGTCAATTCTCCACAGCACTCTCCCCATCTCCTGACTTTTACAGTCTTTCTACCTCCTCTTCTGTGATGTTCTCCGATCCTCATGGGAGTGACATAGATATCTTGTTTAGGGCTGCACACTCAACAGTCAATTATTCTCAGCACTTTAAGCAATTATGAGATTATGCATTAACATCCATCTGTTGGAAAATGAAGCTTCTTTGATTAAAGCTGAGAACATCACTCTTCTATTGTTTATAAAATATTTAGAAGGCAGTTTGATAGCCAAAACATGTCCATTTAGCAAAACAACAGTACTAGTTACTCCCCATGTCTATGGCTTTCACAGTCACGGGCTTTTAACCAAGTATAGAGTACCAGGCATGAATTCACCCCTATGGAGTTGACCTTAAATGCAATCAGGAAGCCACTGGTGATTCCTATAACACTCATACCATTATTAAACAATGCAAACATCTTGACGGGTAGTTCAGCCATGTAATATGCAGGATCCACACTGAGTAAGACTATTAATACATTTTCTTTCCCAACAGTCTGAATAGCATCTGTGAAACATAGTAAGCAAGACAGAAACTCTCAGTCTAGTTCCAGTTTGGCTGAGTTGTGCTCTTTAGCCCGTTTGTGAGCTGTCTTCAGCAATAGGGTCTTACCATCTACCTCTGGTAGGAAATCAAGAGCGATGACAATAGTTTGCTTTGGGGTCTCAGTAGCCTACCTGACCAATAGTTCCTATCAAAGTTTCCCATCCCTCCAACTGGGAATTTTGTTTAAAAATGTTTTCAACTTTTATCCAACCATATAGGGTAGCGTTCATCATTACCTATTTATCAGTTGATGAATATCTAGGATGCTTTTTATTTCCTAGCTATTACAAATACAGAAGTAACAAATGTAGAAATTCAGGTATCTTTGTGGGAGTCCTTTGGGTATACCCAGAATTATTGTGGCTGGGCATATGGTTGTTCTAGGTTTAGGGATTTTTTTTGAGAAACTTTAACACTCATCTCCATAGTGACTGTATCAGTTTACAGTAACTGTAAACTGTGCCTAGCAACAGGGATCCTCTTTCCTAGTCACCATTTGTTGTCATCTAGTCTCTTGGTAATAGCCATTCTTACTGGAATAAAATGGAATCTAAAAGTAGTTTTACTTTGTATTTTTCTAATGGCTAAGGCTGTTGAATACTATCTCTCTCTCTCTCTCTCTCTCTCTCTCTCTGTGTGTGTGTGTGTGTGTGTGTGTGTGTATGCGCATACATCTACCATGTATGGAGTTAAGAAGACAACCTGTGAGAGTTAGCTTTTTAGCTTTTTCCTTCCTCCATGTGGGTTCCAGCAAATGCTTTTACCCACTGAGCCATCTCACTGGCCCAAAACTTGTCACATATCTATGAGCTATTTGGATTTTTCCCCCTGGGAACCTTATGTTTCATTCCATAGACACTCCTTTTTTGACTGTGTTGTTTCTTGATACTTAGTATTTTTAGTTCTTTTTATTTTCTGGATATTAATCTTCTGTCAATTATATCTGAACTGTTTGGATCTTTTCAAAAAAAGGAGGAAGAGTGATTGTACGAGCCAGAGGATCAGGCAATCTGCTGTGAGATTGTGTCTCCTAGGAATGCCCGTAAAGTCTAGCCAATGTGACTATTTAAATATTAGTTGAGAAACAATGACACCAATGAATTGGACTGAAGGAGCCCAAGAGGCCTCAACCTGCACAAAGAACCACAGACAACTAAAGAATACTGAGTGCTGGGGAAACAGTTTTCACCAGGAAAGAGGATCCCAATAGTTTATCTACTATCAAATGTCAGCCCTGAAAACTTACATACAAGTAACATTCTTCAGGCTGAGCAGGTTGTGCTATATATTTAGGAATGTATGTGTATTTATATGTTTATATATACATATACTCCTATATTACACACACACAAACAATTAAAAAAGACTAAGGAAGGCTATATGTGAGGAAGAGGAAAGGGGAGAGGGAAATCATACAATCTATTATAATGCAAAATTTAAAAGAAATAATGAAAAAGTCTGAGCTAGAAGAGATTTTTAGAAGTTATATAATAGCCCATTTTTATTATTGGAATGATAATTTGAATTTTCTCACATTGTTTCTAATTTCTCTAATATGATTTTTTTCAATCATGAAGTTTCATTTTCATAGCCACATCCATATTATTTATGGTGTTAAAATTTTCATCATGTGCCCTTCCATTGCAGGTTTTTTAATCCATATAACTATTGGTATGTGGAAAAACATATCTTTATAAGAGTTACTAGTACAAGGAGTGAGTGTGTGTGTTTGTGTGTGTGTTTGTGTGTGTGTGCACATGTGTGTGTGCATGTGTGTGTCTTGCGGGGGAGCTTTTCCAGGTTTGAGCAATGAGACTGGCTAAAGAAAAAAAATGCTTGAAGAGACATTGAGGGGATAGTTTGCTACCTTCTCCTCAAAAGTTCC
The DNA here is from genome assembly GCA_028555095.1 of Dicrostonyx torquatus. Lineage (NCBI taxonomy): Eukaryota > Metazoa > Chordata > Mammalia > Rodentia > Cricetidae > Dicrostonyx > Dicrostonyx torquatus. Next base: position 8,788,104 of record JAQHUG010000060.1, on the reverse strand, counting down.
CTCAAATGTTTTAGGTTTGCATGCTTATCTAAGGTCACACTTTCCTGAACGCTAAACCAAGATGGATATCTCATTGTTCCTCCCGTTATTAATATGAAGGGCAGATATATCATGATCTCTGCCCTTTGGGGTGGAACAGTACTTGCTTTTAAGAGAACACTGAAGGCTGTTGTCTTTTGTATCATTTATCTAAAATATTCAATCATCAATAAATCTCATGAGTCATACATATATTCATGTAAAAACCTGATATGTAAAACATGTAAAAACTTGATAGACCAAGAAAGTGGCAAAGGAACAACCAGCTGACTTTCTCCACTCTTCCCAAATCAAAACAGCCCGTGAATCTTTCCAAGCTCATCCCTATTCCTTCCCATGCCTCTCTATTGTATCCTGGTTCCTCCACAATCTCTATGACTAATTCTGGTCAGCTAGTCATTGACTCTGTCCTCTGATTCAAAATTAAATTTATTAACAGTCTCAGAGTGTCACAGCGTGATTTAAATGTCTTGAAACATCTTCTTTTCTTCTTGGATCAGACTTAAAGACTGTTGCACGATTCTCCCCTCCATCCCCACTGCCCATCCACTTTAATTCTATAGATGAGGAAAGTGAGGCACAACTTGTTCCAAAACACATACAGAGTTGCTGATCAGAACCCAAGCCCTCTAATTTACTCACAAATATCCTGTTAATTCAAACTACAGCACACAGAACAAAGTGATCTATGGGACTTTCTATCTCTTATCTCTAGGAAATCTTCTCTCTTATTCCTCTGCCCTGGCTGCCTATTTGATACTGCACATTGTTGGGAGCAGTGATGCTCTTCCTACAGAACAGCAAGTCTTCCAAAATGCTTGATGGCAGCAATGGAACTTTGGCTCCTTCCCCACATCTAACCATTCTACAACGTATAACAAATCCTTGAAATGTTTCCAGTGAAAAGAAAAAGCTGAAAATAGCCATCTGTGAGGTAATGTGGCCAAGAATAAGCTGATTTCAGAGGGCGCACCCTAGAAAAGTCCTGAGATCCAAACCCTGCTTTCCAAGTCTAATTTGGTACTTTTACCCCATGGGCTGTGAAGAAGAAGCTTTTACAGTTTTATTCTTTCTAATGAATAAATGGAAGTCATTATTGCAAGTCATTAAATTTCCACAAAGAACTTCATATATTTTAGGTTCATTTATTCATGGCATATGCACTAATATTGGGTCAGAATGGAATTTATCCAAGTCTTTTAATATTTATAAAAATTAAGAACTCATCTGCACTTGAAGAAAATTAAAATGCCAAACAAAATTCTACCCTCTACTGGAAAGGCTGTAGGGCTACAGGAGACCCTAATGTTATATTTTTCTAAGTGGACATAGTATCAACTGCCTTGGAAATTATCTATCATTATACCCACATGTTTATAGAGTTCTCAGCTTTCCATTGGAAAAATGTGTTTTTGCAGTGTATGACAATTAACGAAGAGACTCACAACTAGCCAACGTACAGAGACTAAGTAACCATTGAGTTCTCAGCAGTAAATGGACATTTGCCACCTCCAATTTCAGGGAGCATCATGGAAGTTTGTAAGAACCAGAGGCTGGGGTAAATGATGCAAGTCAGTGTCTCAAGGTAAGTCAGTAGATGCTCCAGCATGGATGGGGGATGGTATACAAGGCCCCCCTTCTAAGTGAGGAGAAATGAGAGTCACTTTAGAATGTAGTTCCCAGTAGGTTGCCCATGCTAACTTAGATGGTTCCATGCATGTACATATGAACAGTAATAAATGAACTCAATGACTTAAAAGTCTAAGTACATAAAGCTGGTTGTGGAATGTGTTGGGAAACAGGTAGCCCTGATGGAGTTGGAGGGGGTAAGTGAAGGGTTGAGTGTGGTCATTGTAAGTATCTACAAAATACTGAAAGAATAAATGAAAAATATAAAATATTCTACTACTCTGTAGAAAAGTGTTGACGGAAACAATTCTTCAAACATACATATTTTAAAAATCTAGCTAGCTCTCAATCAATTAACATTGGTTAAATATCTATAAAATGTCATGTACTTCACCTGTATGCCTCATTTCATTCTTACAAAAATTCCATAAAGCATGGATTATTCTGTCCATTTTACAAATAAAGAAAATTGATGTCAAAGGCACTGATCACACATTTATAACACAAAGAAACTCAGGGATAGATATGAGACTTTGATCCAAGTATCTGACTTCATAGTGAATACTTTCTTAACATACTTCAGTAGCAAGCATAGAGGTTTCATTTAAACATTAACTTTGGTTGAAGAACTGGGGAATTAAATGTTTATGATTTCAAAGCATCCTAATTTCAGATCAAAGTAACTTGGTTACTTAAGAAATTAAAGACTTAATAAATCATTAAGTATGCTAAAACTTATGATCTAAAGGGATTAATAAGAATAACATTATCTTTTCAATTCCAAAAGATAAACCAATTTGTGAATCATCACAATAATTGAAACTTGAAATACTAATCTTGAAGGAAAGTCTTACATCAGAGATTTTCATGGTATTATACAAATATAACAGAAAGAGAAATTTTAATTTTCATTCAATTGATATCCATTTTATACTGGAGTTAGAAAGCTCCAACGCTTTTGAATTCGCTGAGCCTCTTACGTTTTATTCAAAAGATTTTATTTTTCAAGGCAAAACTGGGAAGGCAAAACAAGCTCATTTGATTCACACCTTAGAATTGTAATTTTTCTGCCACAGCCAAAATCTAAGTACCTGTATTAACGCCTTCCCATTGAGGAAAATGTGTTAACTCATCAATCTGCACAACTTTCTTTTGTACCTTCAAGATATCTCTTAATTTCCTGTCCATTAGTGTTCCCTGTAAAGTGGAAGACACTCACCAAGATGTAAATTTCAGACAATCAGCAAACAGTTTTTATATACATAATTCTCTTACATTTATTAGAATATGTTTCTATTAAAAGTTTGTTATTTATCAGATATGTAAATTTAGACATCCTGTATGTTTTATAGCTAATTCTAACAAACTTATTCTCATTTTGTTTTAAGTATCACAAGGATTTCTGTTTTTAAACTGTTCCATCTCTAAATGTGTTACTTGTACATATTTATGAGGTATGTGTTTGTGTATTTGTGAGTGACTCTCAAATTTAAATTCTGGTAGGTGCTCTAATTCTTGAGACAGTGGCTGTCGATCACTTTGGTTAATGAAGTGTCCTATAACTAAAAAGAGATGGAAGGAGAGAGGGGATGAAGGGTGGGGAAAGGAGGGAAGATGAGAATATTAATTTATGTGAAACTAGCTCAAGTAATTTTTTATTTTATAATTGAGATTATAATATAATTATGTTTCTCCCCTCCTGTTTCTCCCTCCAAACCCTCCCATATACCATTCCCTGATCTTTTTCAAATTTATTATCTCTTTTGCTAATTGTTATTGCATGCATATCTGTATGTATATATACATATATCTTTAAAATATAGCCTGTTCATTTTGTATGATGTTTTATGTAGGTATGTCTTCAGGGCTGACATTTTGACAGGAACTAATTGGTGTGTTCTCCTCTGGGGAAGACAATCTTACACTCTTACAATCTTACAATCTTTCACTCTTAGCATTCTTTAGACGCCTCTAGTTCTTTGTGTAGAGTTGAGAACTCCTGGATTTCACTGTTCACATTGGTATGTCTGTGTATCATCTTTGTTTAGTTGACATTTGGTCAGTAATGTTGGTGAGACTTCATGGGTGTGGCATCTGACAATATGAGAAGACACAGTCTCATAGCAAATCCTCTGAACTTCCAAGTCTTAAAATCGTTCTGCCCCTTCTTCAGCAATGGTCCCAGGGACTTTGGTGAAGGGGTTGTGTTGTAGACGTATTTATTGAGACTGGGTTCCATAGCTCTGTATTTTGATTGGCTATGGTTTTGTGTAATTGTCTCCATCTGTTGCAAAGATAAATTTCCTTGATGTAATGAAGATTATTCTTATCTGTGAGTATAAAAGTACATGTTGAAAGATTGTCATTAAGCATTGTGCTGGCTTAGTAAAGTGATGGCCATAGACTTTTTCTCCAATAGGCATGGCTTTCACTAGCACTAATTAGTTAGCTAGGTTTCCAGTGCCATGCATGGTTTCCCTCAACTAAAAACATAAAAAGAAAAAAATAAATGGTGGGAAAGAAGAAAGATGTTGGAAGAAAATTTCATACACTCAAACCATAAATCTCTAGTCATGAAAACACTGGATCTGGTTCTGAATTGATAAATTAGACTCATAGGATAGAGACTAAATGTCCTACTCAAAAATAAGTTATAGAATTATTAAGGAATTAAATACAAAATTTAGTTTTAAAGATCTTAGGAGAATTGGGGTTGGAGAGATGGCTCAGAGGTTAAGAGCATTCGCTATTCTTGCAGAGGACCTTTGTTTGGTTCCTTGCAAACACATGGTGGTTCAGAACCATCCAAAACTACAGTTCCTCTTTTGATTTCTCAGATATCAGGCATATGTTGTCCACATATACACATTAAAGCAGGTAAAATAAATCTTTAAAAAATCCACATAATCTTGAAGTGGGATGGACTTTTCTGAAGAGGAACCATAGTCCAGAAAATAAAAGCAGAAAAGCTGATGAATTTAACTGTACATATTTTTCGACAAAAATATGATAGACACAAAAGATAATTTGGAAAAATATTTGATGGGTAACAGTCCAGTATGATAAATAATTTATTCCAAATAACAGTGCAATATGTTTTTAGCATGGGAGGTGTTCTTATAAATAAATGGCACAATGCATACATACACATAGAGAAAAGTTGAGAAAAGTTATGTGTGCATACTTTACCTGCTTGAAGTTAATAAATATAAAAAATGCTGCCTAATCTCACAAATTATGAAAGCAATACAAGTTAAAAACCATTATGAAACATTCTTTTCCTCTATCTTATTAGAATAAAAGGAAAAGATAAAGAATATATACTAGTAGTAATGGCCATTTTATACCCTGGAAGTGAGATTATAAATGTCTTCAATATCTCTGAACAACACATTTTGTGTAATATCTAGCAATATGAATATGGTATGTACTCATTCATTAGTGGATTCTAGCTATAAATAAAGGACATCAAGCCTATAGTTCATGATCCTAGAGAAACTAAGTAATACAGTGAACCCAAAGAAAAACATATATAGACCTACCTGGAAATTGTAATCAGACAAAAAATTGAGAGCGGAGTGGAGGGGGATAGAAAGAAGGGGAAAAGGAGGGGTTGAGGAGAACTTGAAGGAATGGTATACTCAAGATGAAGGAAAGACAGATATGAGAGCAAGGAAAGAGATATCTTGATTGAGGAAGCCATTATGGAGTTAGCAATAATCCCAGCTCTAGAAAAATGCCTAAGAACCCACAGGAATGAACCCAGCTAAGACCCTAAGCCATACAGGAGAGGGTGTCTGAACTAACTTCACCCTGTAGTCAGACTGATGATTATCTTAAATATCACCATGGAACCTTCATCCAACAACAGATGGAAACAGAGGCAATGACCCACAATGGAGCACTGGACTGAGCTCCCAAGATCCAGTTGAAGAGTGGAAAGAGTGAGAGTATGAGCAAGGAATTCAAGACCATGAGGGGGTCATCCACTGAGACAGTTTGCTTG